>QPEY01000098.1:573932-584517 GCA_014706445.1 Hydra viridissima | reverse complement strand
CCAACTTAAATTTATGTTAGTATAACGTTAATCTAACATTAGAATTATACGTTTGTATAACGTTATTATCTAACGTAAATCTAACGTAAGAATTTTACGTTACAAAACCTTTCCATTTTGCCGAACCGGCAACGTTGTACAAACTTAAAATCTAACGTATATACAACGTTAATGCAACGTTGCGTGCCGGCTGGGTGAGGGAGGATGGACTGCTCATACTGAAAAACAGTTGATGTTGCCCATTAAAGTTAACGCAAAATAATTTAATAAAACTTTTTTTGTTAAAATTATGAAAGGGATCATGGGAAAATTACGCAAAGTTGTTGATAATGGTTTGCTTGCTAAATTAGAAACATTGAAATTTAAATAACAGTTAATAAGTGATAATCATCAAAAATTTCAAATAAAGAGCTTTTATCGTTGAAAAATAAAACACCGTTTCAGTGTATTTAGTTTATTTCTATGTATATAGTTTCTGTGTATTCAGTTTATTTTAGTGAGTATAGTTTCAGTATATTCAGTTTAACTTAGTGTCCATAGTTTCAGTGTATTCAATTTATTTCAGTGTATACAGTTTCAGTGTATTCATTTTATTTTTGTGTGTATAGTTTCTGTGTATTCAATAACCTCAATATTTTTCTTTGAAGCATTTGATAAAATGACAAGAAGTATAGAGAGTGGGGGATAGGGGGGTGAATGGGGTTTCCAGAATAGAAAAACTGGAGGGAAGAACGACACTGGCATTATGTTACTCTTTTGAGACACTCTCAGTGGTGATTTCATTTGCTTTTGTTTGCATATTCCTATTGAATCTTCTTTTAAGAAAATATAAACGTTTTGTAGCTTTGTTTGGTCTCTTTCCGTAGTAATTACTTCTTTGTTATATAGTTAAAATATTTTTACAATCTAATTACTTAGGGTGGTATTTTTCAGTTGCTTAAACACTTTGGTCCACCATTTTTAAAGTCTTTATCACGCAGTAAAGCAAATGTGATTAATTATCTCCGTAAAAAGCGGCCAATTTAGGACCAAGATTGAACCTAGATTAACTGTGGTGGTGGTGCGAGATTGGGTTAGGGGTTAGAAAACGACTTTTTTATAGTCATAAACATATGAACAAAACTCTCATTTAGAAAGAAAATTAACATTAAAATATTTTTGATTCTGTTCTCACAATTGAAAATGATTCCATCGCAAAAAAGATAACAAAAAGAAAATAGAAATAAAATAGCAGATTGAAAATAAAACCATTTATCATATATGAAAAAGATAGATGATCTCCTTTCATTATAAATTTTCAGTTGAAAAAAAAAAATTTGTAACTGTTAAGACAGTTCTTTACAAAGTCCTTTCTACGTTCTAATTACGTTTTTTTTTTTTCTTTTCTTTTCTTTTTCAAAAAATAAAACAAACCCTCAGGTAAAACTTTGAGATTTTTTCAAATCTTGCTTACTTGTTCTAAAACTCACCAATCTCTTCGTATATATGTGTTTCGGACACTTTCCTCTTATACTTACTTTCCATTTTCCTTTCAGAAAGTCTGGCCCACATCATTGGGAAAAATGATTTTCTTTTTTCACTCGAAAGATTTGACTCTTCCTCAATATCTAGAATATTGCTGCAAGACTTGCATTTTTTCAATTTTTTTTTAGATTTAGTGGAAGTAAAATTTTGAAAATTGTTCAAGATGTTTTCTACTTCCTGGCGACCATAAAAATGAAAATTATAAATATCGTAAACAAGGCTCAATCGGATTTCATTAACACTTTTAGAGTATTGAGTGTCCGTCCCTAAAGCTTTAACATGTGGTGGCACTAAAGCACTGGCGAAGCTCACTCTTATTTCTTCTCTCAGTTCAAATATTTCGTATATAAGCTTTCCATTTAACTCCGTTACACTCAAAATAGTGTCAAATTCACGTACCTCACGTAAATACACAACTTCAGTTGGTAGCGCTTCCTTCGAAGCGCTACCGAGATTAAACACAATTCTTTGGGGAACAAAACCGTGTGTCAGAAACTTTTGCAACTCTACAGTTTCCATATATCGAATAAAGGTAAAGTCAGACTTTAGCAATTCATTTAATGGTAATGCTATTTCTTTATTTTCAGAAGAAACGAGGCGAACTAAGGAACTGACGTCTTTAAAACGCTGGTTACTTTGGGGGTTGAATCTGAACTTTTCACCCTTCCGAATTGTTGATGAGTAGTACTCGATTGAATTGTTCGATAAAACGTAAATATTAGGAAGAATAAATCTTAAATCGATATCTTTTCTTTTCGGAAAAGCAAGTTCCACAAAGTCTATTACTTCAACTCTGTCTACGTATAAGTTGCGCTTTTCTAAAGTGTTAAAGCGAAAAGTTTTGCCATTGTTATCTACTCCAATTAAAAGTTTTACATTTTCGCGGTGCAGCACGGTAATTTTTTGATTAGCATGAAGCACTTCTACATCTTCTATTATGAAAGGTTTATTGATTGTCACAGTCAAAGGAAGTGAAAGTTTTTGAATAACATCTAAAAGTGTGCAGCTTCCCATTTAAGTCTAACGAAATTGAATTTAAATGTGTAAATATATGAGGAACATTATTTTTTTTAAAATATAAAACTCATAGTTTCTTTAACAGAAACGTATGATCTACTGAAACATTAAACCTGAAACTTAATCCGAGAAATAAGACAAAATGAGAATATAAATGAGAAATTTGAAAAATTTTAATCCGCTTAATTTTACACTTACTTCATTAATCTGAATAGAAAGTGAAACTTCACATAACTTTTTACAGCTTTATTAGTAAATAGCTCTATAAAACTATTTAAAAATAATTTACAGACAAATTTATTAGCAAATATAACGAAATAAAACTGTTTCCCCAAAACTAAAATTAACCATCGAAACTAATTGCCCTTATATAAATATAATAAAGCTTATGTTTCTGTACATAAATGTTGTAGGTTTAATGCAAATATTAAACTTTGATTTCAAGCGAAGCTTTTTTTTCCTTACTTTAAACTACCTGCTTTCATCTGATTGATTACAGGTACAACTCAGTGGTCATGTGATCAAAAAATAATTTCTTTTGTTCTTGTTAGAACTAAATGCAGAGAAAACGTGTCCAATGGGCGAGCTATGAATAAATTTAAGAGCGGATTTTTAAAGATATTCATTTATATTCATTTAAATGCAGCACATTTAAATGAATTTAAGGAAGAAATTTTGTGATGAAATATGATGCAAGACATATTCAAAAAACAGGACGTAGATCTGAGAGATCTCTGCATAGATTTATAAAAAACTGTTCCCTGGGTGGAAGATGTTAAAATGTTTGCCTATATAAATAGGAATAAGAAATAATGAAATAGGAAATAATAAATATAAATAGGAATAAGAAATAATGAATAGGAAATAATAAATAGGAAAAAGATGTCTTGGAACTTTTGTTACTTTTCGACATTGAAAAAAACCATTCACAAATTATTCAACTTTTTCAAAAAAGCCAACTTTATTTTAAACAGAGGTTCCCTAATATAGCTCAGATTCATATCTCTCTGCCAGTTTATTGTTGTATGATAACGATATACTCACCAAAGATCTGAAACAAGTCTACCAAAATGAACTGAGTTATTAATTTTTCATCTCTCAAATACCAAATTTCATATTTGCATTAAATGCTTACAATATTTATGTATATAAACCAATATGTTTCTATATAGGTAATTAGTTTCAATATAGATAATCAATTTTAGTATAGGGTAAACAATTTATTGCGCTAAATTAAAGGTTTCATGTAACGTCATTGAAAGAGTCTAAAGCCTTCTCAGAGAAAAACTTTAAAATCTTTTTTCAAAATGTTGAATAGTAATGAACTATTCAAACACTATTCAGCTTTTATTTCCAAAAATCTATCCACAAATTATTCGCATATTTCCAAAAGTTGACCTTATTTTAGATAGAAGTTTCTTAATATTGCTCAGATGCATATCTCTATGCTGGCTTATTTTTATTATAAAACAATATTTATCATTTATTATTGTAAAAAAAAGATATACTGACCTGGGATTTGAAACAAGTCTACAAAAAAAAAAACAACTGAATTATTGAGTTCTCATTTGTCAAAAATATCGATGACAAGTAGTAATAAATTAGCAGAAAAAATTTCACGAAAATTAAAACTGTATTTTTTTTATCATGTTTAAGGTTTTTTTTTATATCATCGTTTATCTGTTCTGAATATCGACGATCTCTCTAATGCACTTTATCAATACAGTTGTTCTACAATTGAATTTAAAGTATTTTAAAATGTGTGCATTAATTAAAGACGCCGCACACTGATCAATTTTTAGAGCTTAAGATCAAGAAATAAGTTTTTTTTTTTAAATGTGTCGATAAGTTTTTAAAATCATGATATTTTTAACTCTAAGTTGTTTTCATAACAACAAAATGTTAGCATTGTGCATTTACTGTCTGACTTTTTTATAAATTCGTTATTCGGTTTTTTTGGTCTTAGTTTATAAATGTTTAAAATGAATGAAAAGTCATAATAAAAAAAAGTTGAAAAATTAATTTTAAATATCAAAAAGTAAACATTATTTGGTACTGTTACTAGTGTAAAGGTTTTATAAAAAAAAAATGGTGCTTATTAAAGAAAGGTTTTGGTAAATAATTCAGCTGCATGAGTTAAAAAAGTTCAACTTTTTTTTATTTTTTTAATGAACTCATTTTTCTACGCGATTGAAAAAAGATTTAATATTGTACAGTTGGAGATGACGGTGAGATTAGTGTATTTGTAATCTTCTTCTTCCTTCTTGATTTAAATTTAACCTCAATTAAAATTAAACGAGGTAAGTTCAAGAATAAAAGAATAACTGTGTCGAACTGCTTCCATCAAACTGCATTTTTTTTTTTTTTTTTTTTTTTAACAAGAAACAATTTGAGATTTTTGGGATTTGAAAATAAAACTAACTTAAAAAAAATAACCCTTGCAGTTATTTTGTACTCTGGACTTACAGTTACATACTATGGCTTAGAAAAAACTTTGAGAATCATATCATATAGGCATCTTAAACTATACTTCTTATTGTATAGGGTATAGGATACAATTTACTAAAAAATGTGAATAGCACAGAAAGAAAGAGTCAAAAAAAAGAGATTAGAGCAGAGAATCAATCTCTCTAAAACCGTAAGGAGTTAGACACTAACAGTTGGAGTGAAGTTTTATTCATAAATGTCAGCTTTTATTCCAAAAATCACAAAAATCTTAAATAGCATGTCAAATAAAACAATTTTTTTTTTGGTTTAACACAGAGCAACCCTTAAGTAAGTAATTTAAACAGATTTTTTTCCCAAACAGTTTAATTATTCATAATAAAGGTTTCTCAAATTATATCTGATTTTTAAGATGTTATTAAGATCATTTGAAGGAGTTGACCAAACAAGCAAACGCTCTATAAAATTTGTCCTGTGATTGCCAACTCAAATAAATTTGTGCACTTTTAAATGGTAAAAATCTGCTACACACAAGTAATTCTAATGAAGTATTGCTTGATTTTTAACCAAACAATACTCCATTAGAATTATTTGTGCGTAGCAGATGCCATGTTATGTTCATTCATATTCCTACATATTAATTTAAGATTCACAAGTTTTTCAAAATTTTTGTCACATTCAGCTGCTCACATTTTAGAAATCTGGTGGTAAAAGTAAACAACTAATGAAATGAAAATGAAAACTAAACAACTCCATTTGAGAAAAACATGAAACTTATTAGAAACCTAATACATTTATTTAGATTACTTAATATTTGTTACTACTTTATTATATATACTAATTTTTAATTTTTCTTATCTGATAATAAAAACGCTTTGCGTTCATAGGTAAAAAAGCATTTTAAATTTTCAAAAATTTTGAATGTAGATAGTCGCTAAATTAGAAAATGATCTCGAGGTGCATCAAAACGAGAATAAAGTTTGAAAATCACAGAAAAAGCTGCATCTTTATTTAAAGTGGTATTTAGTTATAACATTAAAATTGCTTTTTTTTTCAAATGTAAAACCTTTCATCTTTTGCATTTTTATCTTGTGCCTGTCAGATGACGGAATTGTTATCAAAGGATGTGCAAACAGCCATCAAGATGAAGTTAAAGCTTCTAAAATTGAAGATTAAAAAGACTTAAGAGGGACTTTTTGATTAGTTAATAAAAAACTTTTAAGAGATTGTTTCATTATGTAAACGGACACTTATGCTTTTCTCATAAAATAGAATGGGATGTCTGTTTACAAAATGTCTATATATAACATATATTTCAAAAGTTGAATGTCTACATATATATACATATATATAAATATATAGACATTATTACAATTAAATAAATCATTACAATTAAATAAATCATTAAAAAAAAGTTAAATAACCCTTAAATTTATACAAGAAAAAAGGTACCACAAGGGGTAAACTGGCGATGTCCATATCTTTCAAGCTGTAAAAGAGCGTTGTTTATAATAAAACCAATCAAAATCTTTTTAGGATAACGTTACACTTTACTGTTTATTAAAATGGCGGATAAATATAAATTTCCTGATATTACCGATCCAAAAAAAGACAAAAACATGGTCGAAAGGGGGAAAAAGAGAGAAACGAACGATTATCATCACATGTAATGGGCCTTCCCTGGTACTGCAATTGTTATAAATGTTTTCAAATAACGGCAGCGGAAGAGAGGGAATTTTTATTAACACAATTTAACAAAATACAAAACAGAAATCACCAAGACACCTTTCTTGCTTCGATGATTGAGGTTTTTAGTATAAAACGAAGAGTAGAAGAAACACCATTACTAAATAACCACTTATTCTCTTATTGTATCAAAGTGACAAGAGATAACAGTACTGTAAAGATTCCAGTTTGTATCAATGCTTTTTTTATCAATCTTTGGCATTGAAAAAGCAAGAGTAGAAAGAATCAGAAAATCTCTTGCTAAGACTGGTGAGTATACAAGCATATATAAAATATCATTTACTAAATAATGATTCAAATAAATAATTAAAAAATTGATGTAACAATGTATAAATCAAGTTTAACCAATTTTTCTCAAAATTTACAAAATAAATTATTATTTGTATAATTTGATAGCTAACAATCTTAAACAGTTTAATATTTGATTACATTACTTGTGAAATTGCTTTTTTTAGGAATTCCTCCTGTGAGCCTGCAAGGAAAACATACGAACTGTCCTCTTGCCTTTTCTGAACACATTGTGAATAGTATTATTGATCATACTAAATCTTTTAGAGGACGGCAAAGTCATTATGCTTTGCATGATAATAGGAAGCTTTATCTGCCAGAGGAACTTAGTTTATCAAAGGTCCATGAAATATATAAGGAGCGCTTCCCACCATATAAAGTTTGTGAAAGCTACAGGAACTTTAATAATGTTTGATTATTTAAGAATAATATTTGATGACATTTATTTTGATTGTGGTTTGTTAAGATCTCTGACTCTAAGTTTTTTATCCAGGAAAATATTTACAGGAAATTTAATATCAGCTTTGGTTATCCTCATAAGGATACATGCTCAACATGTGGCAAGCTCACTGTTATAATTGAAAACAAAGACACTTCCGCAGATCAGCTCATCAAAATTCAACAAGAAAAAGAGCTTCACTTGAGCAAAACAGCAGTGTTTGATCTCAGAAAGGCAGCAGCATCCCAGCAAGCACACAACGTTGAAACAACGTTGAAATAACGTTGATCGACGTTGATCAACGTTATTTCAACGTTGTTTCAACGTTGTGTGCTTGTTGGGATGACATAATGCTTTGTTAAAAACTAATCATGCAGCTCTTACATTTGACTTTACTAAGAACATGAGCTGTCCTAATATTTCTACCAATAATTTTATTATAGTAGGCAGCTCTCTATGTACACAGCTTAGGATCAGGCAGTGTGCACCTGTTTTTCCATGATGAAACGTATGGAAGAAAGGAGTTTTTTTCATTCTTCCAAGAGATATATCACACTTGGAGCTATTTAGTGATTCACGTGCAGGACAAAATAAAAACTGGACTATTATTTGTTTTTTGAGTTTAAATGTAGTAAATAATAAATGCTTCCAAGAAACCAAAGTATCTTTTCAAATAAGGGGCCGCAGCTACATGGAGTGTGATTATGACATGGCTTTAGTCAACCAGAAGGTTCAAGCAGAGATACCGCAAAAGAAACCTTCACCGTTTCAAATTTTCAAGAACATGTTCCTAAGCTGAACATGTTCCTAAGTTTTTCAGAACATATAAAATCATTTTACCAAGCCTTGTGTCCGATACAAACCCGTCTAATCCGTGAGTCATTTTTTCCCAAGATTTCCCTCGTATACTGTAATACAGAGAGAATTGGAATTGGCCTTTAAAAAGAACTATTGTACCAAAAACTGTAGGAAAGAGGAACTATTTAGTACCAAATCCCCTCATATTCTTGCACACTGAAAGACTGCCGGTCAACAGTGCCAATTATGCTGACCTTCAGGTTCTCATGGCTTTTTGCACGCCTGAGGCCCAGCAGTTTTTTTAAAGGTATGCCTTACAAAGGTCAGTAGGATGATGATAAGCCAGCGTCAGAACTGTCTGAACAGAATGAAGTTTAAATTACATTACCAGGTTTTGATTAACAAAAATATATTTATTTTGAATACATATTATGTATTACATAAATTATGTCATCAATCAAAGTATTATTTATTTTTTTAACATAACAATTTCTTTACAGACCTCAAATACTATGCGCTTTTTTCTCTAGCTGCCAAATATACCCTGGAGAGGGGAGGCAGGGGTTAACAAAGGATTACCAAAATAATTGAAATAAAAATTTAGTAAAAACTTTTTAAACAGAAGGTTACAGAAAAAGCAACAAAATATATTAAACTGAAAGAATGACATCATCATCCTGGGGTGGGGTTTCTATGACCCCTTTGTCCAACTCCACAAACATGTTTATAGTTCAGATTAAAAAGTTTGGAGACTTAACTCTGCAGATGTGCTTTTTAAGTTATAATAAGCAACATATTGAACGTTATTTTGATGATAAAATTGAATAAAATTGAAATCAATATTTACAAAGGGAAAACCAGTGATATGACAAGAGGACACCGAATTCACCGAAATTTGCTGCAGCTGATATAGTCTACCTTCCAATAAACTTCAAGTGTGTTTAAATACTAAGTACCAGATTAGACTAAACTTAAATCCTAAAAAGAAATTATGAAACTAAGCATAGCTTGTTATGTAAGTCTTCAAACTTTATATATATATATATATATATATATATATATATATATATATATATATATATATATATATATATATATATATATATATATATATATATATATATTAGGGTGGGTCAAATTTTTTTTTTTTTATGAAACATGGAAATAAAGTTGCATTTTGTTGCCTGTATTAATTATATGTAAAAGAAAGGTAATAAAAATTTGATTTAGTTTTGCCAACTTTTACTTGAATTTTACTATATTAGGTCAAAATGATGCTATTTTACAACAGTTGTATAATTGCAGGATAAAAGCATTAAGATTTAGATTTTTTGATGATTCATGTTAATAATATTATATCAATAGTATACAGAACTTTGCAAAAGTTTAGAGCACCCTACGAAATATAAAAAAAAATCTGTTAGTATTGTTTGTTGACTTCCGATTAACATGATCCTTCACT
Organism: Hydra viridissima; assembly: GCA_014706445.1. Lineage (NCBI taxonomy): Eukaryota > Metazoa > Cnidaria > Hydrozoa > Anthoathecata > Hydridae > Hydra > Hydra viridissima. Next base: position 574,798 of record QPEY01000098.1, on the reverse strand, counting down.
TCATTATAAGATATATACTTACGTTGTTTGTTTTTTTGTTTTACTTTAATTAGTTAAAATTGAAAATAAAAATGGTTACTGTTAAAACACGAAGTGAAACTGAACATGGTATACTTGGACACCCTAGACCATTTCAAACAAATCAACTGCCAACTTCTGCTGATGTTTTTAAAGCATATGACTATTTATAAAAAAATAACAATTGCACAAGTGTTACTGAAAGAGCAACAGTCATAGCTAATAAAAATAAAGCACAGTACAACAAAGCAAGTATTCTTACCATTGCAGTCAGCAGCTTAGCTATTCGCATAAAGAGACTAATTAACAAAGTACATGAGCTTTGTAAATACTCTGATCGCAAGAAGTCCTCTGCAACATTTAAATCAAGTTTGCAAATGTTAGATCAACTATTCGATATTTGTCTGTGTAAGTGTTTAAATAATGGTGTTCGGGAAAGGTCAGCTTGTTTATGTCCACTGCCAAAAAAAATTCCAACACTTGAATGGGAGTTCTGGATAGATCAAAAAACGGTACGAAAGATGGTAATAGGAAAAGTAGACAAAGAAGAAACAATTAAGCTGCAGAAGAGAGAAAAACGAGGAAGTAAAACATGCAATTTACCAATTACAGATAAGAAATTGAAGTATGATAAAGAAATTGATCCAAATGAAACATATTGCAGTGATAATGAACAGTCAAAGTCAGATGAAGAATTTTTGCCAATTGAGAGGTCAGATGATAAAGTGATGTCAAGTTATGAAGTGATATCAAGTGATAATAAGATGTCAAGTGATGAAGAGATCAAAGTTTACAACACTAAACAATATCCTGAGTTGTGTAAGGCCATGGATAGGTGTAAAATCAGT
>QPEY01000098.1:531053-563231 GCA_014706445.1 Hydra viridissima | reverse complement strand
ATTATTATTATTATTATTATTATTACTATTATTATTATTATTATTATTGTTATTATTTTTATTATATTTATTATTATTATTATACCTATAATACCTGGGATAATTGTGGGATCCATATGGGTTATCCTAGCTGAATACCAGCTGGGTTCCGAACGGGTTCTGTTTGCTATCCCTTCTGAATAACATCTGGGTCCCGGGTGGGTCCCGTTTGCGTTTTCTGGCGGGAATCCCGGACGGGTCCCGTCTGGATCCCGCGGACAAAAACCGGCGGGATCCGTCTAGATTACCAGTACGGGCCCCGTCCTGCGCCCCGGCTGGGACCCAGCCGAGTACCTTACGGGCTGGCTAGCTGGGAAAACAATGAGGATTTCATGAAAATATTGCTCATATCTTCAGATCCTGTAGTATCAAATAATAAACCATTACCAGTAAAACAGAAGTATTCATTACCAACTGAAGTCCTTTTTCAATTAGAAGAACCAAATTTAATATTAGATTAGGATGAAGAATAGTGAATTAAGAAAAAAACAAAAAAGAAAAAGGTTGTTTTGGAACATAGACTGCTATATTTAATATTTTTACATTAGAATGGCATTTCAAGCCCTCGATTCCCAGTAGTTAAGAAACTTGTTCCTTTAAATATTCAATTTTGATGACTGTGCGCGGATGAATTTATGAAAACTGCTCTTCTGATTAAAACAATTGAGCAGGAACAATTCATTAAAGGCGAAAAAAAAGAATCCATTTAACAATATTATAGTCTTTATTTCTTCTTCTTCCTAATACTACTTTCAAAATATCCCTAAACTATAAGGAAAATACGATGGATTCGCAAGTTTACAAAAAATGTCAGCTGTAAACTAAAGGCGTGTTTATTTATTTTTCCTACGTTCCAAGGTTTTTTTTTTCATTACTTAATTTTAGTTACAATAGTCCCTCATACGGAGTTGAATAAAAAAATTAGATCTTGGACCTAATAGTTAAGGCCTAGTGCAAAATATATGCGCTCTTCCGCGGTGTTTACAATATGTATTAACAACACTCCTCCCAGAGGGTACGTGGCGCCAAACAACTGGTAGTTGTGTTTGAAACCAGAAAGTTTGACAGCAAGTCGCTTCGACCATCTTTGATTTGTGGTGGATTTTATCATTCAACCTACGGCACTCGGAGGGAAAAAGTTTAGTTCTTTTTGCCGAGAAGTCTTATCAGTTCTAATCCCAAGGCACAAGTGGAATGCTGAAGTGTCATTAAATACCTGTATTTGCATCAAAACTATGAACACGGGTATTTGGATAACGTGCTTTTAAAGGTGGGAAGTAAACCGTTCTAGTTAGCAAATATTTTTAGCGTTAATTAAGGTTGTCTTAAACTCGCTAAATGCTTTTTTGAAAACTGGCATTCTTCTATCCATATGATGTCAACTTCGTTTGGATCATGGTTGCTTAAAGTTGCTGTTTTTATTATACCGATGCATTTTAGTTCACTGTTTACGTTGCTTTCAAAGCAGTCGATTGCACTGTGGATACTAAAATATTGTTAGTAACAGACACCATGGTAGAAGATTTTAATTAGCTATGGAGAACCCCTCCATAGTTCATTGCTTATCTCGTTAAATGGTGCTGCTACTGTTGTGTTATTAAATCAGCAAAACTTTTATTTTCATGACTGAAATTCCGGCAGTATATGGAGATAATCTTTCGAATTTCTTCTATTTTGTTCTCAATAAAAGACTTGTATTCCTTTTCAGGGGTAGCTGCCCAACAGCGTAATTTGTGTGCCAATTCAGAAGTGTTGCCTGTTAATGTTTATTTTTCTATTTAAAGTTTCGAGCACAGTGTGCATTAGCCGGGGTAGAACAAGATTGCCCAAGAGAGCCTAGTGATGTGCAACACTCAACTTTGATGTATCCAGAGTTTTTCCATTCTCACAAGATAAATAAAAACACCTGAAGCTTTGAAGCTGACGTCATCAAATACAAACTTAACTTCAACACGTTTTGGATTTGAAGAATGGTAATAATTATATAATATTGTGGAACGGATTTTTTTATGTTAGAAAACGTGTTTATAACATCGATTCATTAAAAATGTTTGGTTACCGGCAAATTTGATGTGGTTTGGAATGTGTCCAAACTACATCAAATATGCCGGTAGTTCAGAAAACAAACTTTATGGTAGTTGGTTGTATTAGTTTTAGTGGGTCCATATGGACTTTAAAAGAATTAAAGTTCGTTTCTTTTAGAAAAAACGGTATGATGATTTGATTTGCAAACGTCATTTGTTTCAAACTCTAAATTATTCATTTTTGAGGCCCAGAAGTTTGGGTTTGCGAAAAGTTTACAAAAAACTCGAACGCTTTAGTTTTTTGTAAATTTTAACGCTTTCGCTGCAGCACATTTGCCACCCGTGAAATCATCTATATAAAAAGGGCTTTAAAAGTAACATAATCCGGGTCTAATTTTATTTATGTTGATAGATGGCTTAGGGAGATTTTGATATAGAAGAGATAGTAAATTATTGACTCCGAAAATTACTCTTTCAAATTGTAATCGACTTTTTTCCTAGCACTCAACAAAAGCATTCTAAAGTCAAAGAAATTGCATGAAATCGCTTCTAAAAACTGTTACATTTTTTTTTTTAATTAGTATATGAAACTTATAAAATAGGCTCGAATATACTCAAGCAAAATCAAAAGTCCAAGGAAGTGATTGTTCTTCTATCATGTAACCGTGCTCACTCAGTTGTTTTGGTTTCTTATGTTTGTGAAGTAGATGTTTTCGCATAACTTAAAGTTACCTGGTAGGCTAACGCATTGTCCAGAATAAATACGGCCACTTTTGATAGCAAATTAAATATGAAAACCGAAGGTGTTTTACTTTACAGTATTAATTTATTATAGTACGTTGTTTCAAGATATACATAGACATTTAAATGTTAAGTTATTCTTGCTCTCGAAGAAATACTCAAGTTTTTTGTTTAACACCCGCCATTACTTTTTGCACAATTTCGTTTTTGACTTGTCTTTCTACTCTATTCCAATTATCACGCATTTCTGTGTGATTATGAACAAGTTTACCCTTCTTTAAATATCTTTTCATTATGGTCCAGTATTTTTTGAATGGACGAAATTGTGGATAATTTTGTGGGTTCATGTGCTTGGAAATGAATACCACACTAGTTCACATTACTCTACAGTTGTCGTTATAGAGTAATGTGAACTCGCTAAACCAGCCCAAAGTATAGTAGGACCTCTATGTTGCTCAATGAAAGGCAGCAAACACTTCTTAAGATACCCTTCAATACATAATTTACTGTCGATTGTTTACTTTGCTACGAAAACTTTACTTTTTTGTCCGCAACTACAAATAAATTACCATATCATACTCTTCTTGCTAAATTAATCCACTGAAACGTACTTGTACTTCGACGGATTCTCAAGATATTTGTGCAAATCTTTTGTTCTCTAAATTTCTTCTTTTGTCGACATTTTGTTACTAATTGAGTGCAATTGAAACGCTGTTTAAAATTTTGGCCGTTACTTTAACATTAAAAAGCAGTTAAATAGTTAAATTTGTCACATTTACTTTTGCTATCAAAAGTGGCCGAACTCTTTCTGGATTATACCTTAGGGTGGTCTTTCTCAAAAGTTACCGAGACTTCATATCTGTTATCATTTTATTCCCGAAGCCTCCAGCAATACACAGAAGCTTTTTAATTTACAGAAACCGATTGTTGGCTTCTCGTTTTTGAAGTCTTGTTTACATGGAGTTGAATTGTTAACATCTTCGCATTAAAAAACATACTTAACATAACTTACAAAACTTAACATAACTTACAAAGCATACTGCAGTAAAAAATACACAGTAAAAAATATACACCAGCGAGCACAATCTTTTGAAGTTTCCGATTCAAACAATCAAACATTTCCTTTATATCTTCAGTATGTACAAGGATTATGTTATTGAAAAGGTTTCTTGCGACATTTATTCCTAAGCGTTTGTTAAGCGTTTGTTAAGCGTTTGTTAAGCGTTTGTTAAGCGTCCCATGCTTTACAAATTTTAGGCTCATCACAGAGTAAAGATAATATTTTATCAATAGTCCATTGGAAAATTCGCATTTCTTTTCTTAAGTTTAATTGCAGCTATGATGATTGTTATACTGTTAACAATAGGAGTCAAGAAGGTTTGATTATTCTCACGTTTAATTCAAAATCTGTTCAAACTTCAAACATGCTAACCAATGTCACTGCAACCAAGGTTCCTGAGTGATGTTACATTTTTGTCATTGGTTTGGATGTGTAAGAGTTTATTTATTGGTTGTGCTGTAATTAGTTAAGCATTTCCAAAAGTACTTTAAGAAGGTTTAGTACCGTACGAAAGTGTTGTCAAACTAAATCCTTCAATAGTCTTAGCAGCATATCATTTCTAAAGTTATTTAGATAATTGAATTTGTTTACAAAATCAACCGCTAAAAATTGGTACCTCACCAGCCGTGGAACCCATCTCTCACGCGTCCTTGCCCAGCATAGATGATTTCACTCTCGCTTGAACATTCAGTAGAAAATATAAATAGAAGCAATTTATATCTAAAAAAGCTCGCTAGTCTGCTGACCTATTGAGGGGTTGTCGAAAACCCTAGGAATATCCTGATGCTTGTCTAAGCTTTCTGGATGGTGCAAAAATTTTGGTGTGAGGGCGAACTCTTCGTTGGACATAAAAGACGTGATTCCAAATCTAGCGTCTCTATTGAGGTCGGACATCCTCAAATTGACCCCCATTAAATATTTTTATAACATTTCTTAGATGCTGAATTTAAAACTCCCGTCCGTTTTATTACACTACGTAAAAATTTTTCTTAAAATGACTTAGAAGATGATTTCGCAAAAGTCAAACTCAATTTTTATCGTAAAATCTAACATTTTAACAGCAAGGTATATGTTGAGTCCTGATTTAATTAAAATTTTTTAACATATTGAACGTGTTTAAGAAAAACTTTCTATAAGAATCAGGCAAGGCTCAATAGTGACCCTCTTCAAAATCACTAACTTTTTTATATGTTGTTGATATTCACACTAGAAGCTCAATTCTAAAATTTTTACAGAAAATAATCATTGGTTCTCTAGATATTAGATGTCAAAGTTTGTCTAAATTTTTAGAAATATTGACTAAATGGTGCCGTAAGCATTTTTTAAACTTAAAAAAAGTACAAATGAAGTACTTTAAATTAGGAATTGCACTTGTTTATTGTTTATTGGATTGTTTAAACTTAAAAATTATAAATTAGATAAAACAAAGACTTTGGCCTGTCTCAATTTCATGCATCAAAAGTACGCGAAAATTTATTTTTAGTCTTTTTGAATCTTCGTTTTCATCTAAAGCCGCGAGAATCCCATAATTTTTTTTTTTAATTATGAATCTTCAACTAGTTAATTACGCTAAAATATAAAAAAAACTATGGACAAGTAAAGGCTTAATCACAAAATCCAACTCAAAAATGAAAATTTAGTCATTTGGCGCATTTTTCGTGACTACATAATGGCTAAAGCCCTGGGTTTACAAGAAATAGTGAATATAGTTCTTTTAATGATCAGATAGAAAAATAATAGTTGTGGGGTATGCGCATATTTGATAGTTATTCAAAAAAATATACATGTTGTTTTACAGTTAACTTCTTAACTTATTTTTTAATCTCATTTGTTCATTAGTTTGTTAGCTTCTTCAAAATTATTTGTTGCTAAGAAGTAATCGCCAGCTTCATTAATTGGAGTCGGGGGACTTATTTTACATAAGATGTTGTCATCAGAATATACTATGCTATCTTTCTGGTTAGGCCATCGATAGCAATTTTTTCCGAAAGATACACTTTTCATGCAGTCAACTACAGTACCGTCTTCAGTTATCTGAAAATATTAAAACAAATTTTAAAAAATTTATGAATAACATAATGAAACATAATACTTTTATAATAAATAATGATTTAAATTTTAATATTGTTATCAATGCTATTAGCTTTTAACTTTTTAGTTTTTTCGTTTATCTCTGCAATAACTCATGGATACCATTGATTTTTGTGAACAATTGGCACCCAATCATCTTTCTTCCATATAACAGAAAGTTCTGTTGCAAGTTTATGTATTTCTTCTTGATATTTCTTGGCTTCTTCATCTTCAAATTTATTGTTATCATTTTCTTCAATAGTCGGTGCGGTCGATTTTCCAATTCTTGATAGATTACTCCATCTAGAAAACAAAGATCTTATTTGTTGGCTTGAAACGAACTCATCCTCGGTAAGATATTTTCTTATCAGTGTATTAAATTCTTCTGGTGATATCTTCTTTCCAGTATTTTCTCCATTTATGAAGTTTTCATAAAGTAGTTTTTTCTGCTTTATGGAAAAACAAAACGTCTTTCTTGTTGGTAGTGCCCACCCTAACTTTTTGAACTTTTGAGAGTATATATTGTTTATTGGGGTAGGTGTGATCTTGACCGATGCGGTTATACAGTTCGAATGAACTTGCGAAGTTGCTTTCATCTTTTCAGTGTAAATCTTTTTTACTTTATCTAAAGAAGAAAATTCTTCATATCTTTTGTGCTGTCCTATCAACATATGTCCCTCTAACTCGATAATTGTTTCAAAATATTCCATAAAACCAGTCTCCTGGCAAAAATGTAGCGATTTAAACCAGAATTTCTTTTCTTATTTTTTCCTTGAGTTTTTCGCTGAAAGTTTTCTTCAGTACTTGTGAATGGAACAATCAATTCAATTGATGGTTCAACTGAAAGGTTGTTGTATAGCACTTTAACTCCTTCTCCAATTTCATTGTATCGCCACAAAGTCATGTAGTCTTCTTGGAACTCATAGGAGTGGTAGCTGCTTATATTTGGAAATTTAGGATCAGTTAAAGTAACATTCTCAATTTTTGCAACGCTAACCATAGCGTTTTTGATGCCATACCCGTAATTCACTGCTTTTGCAACATCTTCTGCTGTTACTATGTCATTGCCAGCATCTACATAACTTCTCAATATTGTTTTAGCGGATGCACTTTCCCTTGTGCATTGGTCTTTTCCACAGAAAGGCTCAAAGTCGTACCGGAGAAGTTTAAAATTCCTATTTTTGCAGAGCTTTTACATTGATTCGACTGAATAATTAGCATGATCACAGTTAGCATTATCTGACTTCGAAAAAATATTTACTATTTCTGGCTCATCTAGACGAAACTGATTTAGAACTGATTCAGCAATAGAGATAACAGAGGAAACAACTTGATCGCATCGATACACAATTGTTAGGTAAACGTGTTTTTTGAGAATGTCTTTTTTTTGTAAAAAAAAACATCTATGTGCATACTGATCCCTTTCTTTCCAAAGTAGTCCTTCTGGCCCTCTCGAAATTTCACGGGTAATATTTTTTGTGAATAGTCTTTCAACCAAAATGCTGATTTGTCATCTAGTTGTTTATATGCATCATTCTTTGCTTTTTTTTGCTGTACATCTCTTAGTAAGTGCTTCATATACTCTGTGATGCTGCTTATTAAAACTTTAATGTCATGTAATGCATCATCATCAGCATTATTTTAATTTCCTATTTGGTTGACTTCATCTAAAACTTCAAATAGTTCATTGCATTCATAGCATACAGAATCATTCAAAATGCTACATGATTGCAATTTAATGTTTTCAGGATCAGAAAGGACAAATCTAGTTGAATGTGTTGCAATTTCATTTTCCAAATCGCTGCAATTAAGCATATTTTAGTTTTTAAATACCTTTTTGATCTTACGAGTTTCTCAACAGTTGATTTTTTATTAAACATAGTTGCGAATTGTTCAAGTGTTGCAAATGCGATCATCCCAGCAGCAGCCGTGTTATTTAAACCAGCGAGACATTTTCTATGAGAAGGTTTAACTGCATTTAACATTCGCAATACTAGATTCGGACTTGATTCGGACAGAGATTCGTATCCAATTTCTTTGCAGCATTCGCAATATAAAGCAATGGTATGACTGGTTTTTGCTGTTAAAATGGCACGGGGTACAGTTTCAACATCACCACTGTCATTCTTTATTTTGGAAATACTATAAGAAGCGTCTTGTAATAATCCACTTGATAAGAGAAAATCTAAAAAATGCTCACATTTTGGAATTGAAAGTCTACTTCTAGTAAATAAATTTTTTTGGGTGAGTACAAACCCATTTTGCAAGGATTTCCATTTTCTTGCAAGTTTTGTTTTATATTTTGTGCATGTAAATGTGTCGCATAAAAATTGCTTTGTGTATTTATTATGATCAATAAATGCCAAAATTCCCAGTTGACTTGTTGCGTCACTGTTGTTAAACATTTCCACGAGTTTTTCAATTTCATCCAAAACTTCTGTTTCGGTATTTTCATTACCTTCAAGCACTTTCAAAAACTCTTCCGATTGACCAGGTGCAATTCATTCTGCAAGTTTATTTCTCAAGGTTTCTTCTATACGTTTATATTTCCTTCGCATTTGTTGCTTTGTTGATTTATTGATAAGCTCAAGTTTTCTTTTAAACTGGAATTTAATAGGACTGGTCCCAAGACAATCTGTAATACTTTCTCTGATTTCATTTGAAGTATTGAGTTCTTCTTGATTTTGTAAGAACTCATCTGGTATAAAATCAATATCATATCCTGCTGATGTAGATTCAAGTTCAGTTTCTATATTTGTTTCTTTTTTTTTTTGTCTCGGAATAGTGTTCCTTTAGATGACGATCACATATAATTGAACCAATTGGAAAGTATGAATTATAACAGGAAGATATTTGAAGTGTCATAGATATTGGTGAGGGTCGCCCTATTGTTGCTTTCTTCCCTGTTTGTAGTTTGTGATCAGGGTGCATACATTTTTTTCCTTGTTTCCATCCTATTCCTAATGTGTAGCGATGATATGCACATATTTTCTCTACATTGTTAAATTTTCTGTTTAATCGATTTTCAATCAGAGATTTTTCGTTCCAATCACAAGCTAACTCATAACTCTTTAATACCTTAAAACCAATTTTATTATTTTGTTACTATCTTTTTTATTATTAAAAATCTAATTATTAAAACCTAAATTTAGCATTTACAAGATATTGTTATAAATCCATTTAAGTAAAAGTTTTTACTAAAATTGAAAAATTACCTTAAGGTTTGTAAGATGTGGTTGTATATTTTCAGTGAGTTGGCTTGTTTCAAACATTTCGTCTACATTTGGAGTAGATCGCATGTAAGGTCCACATTTATTCCATTCAAAGCAGCAACATGTTTCGTAAAAAACATTTTTTCCTGACATTTAAAAATATGTTTTTGAAAAAAGTCAAAAATATAAACTAACTATACACGCACAAAACATCGGTTGGGTTTACAAAGTGATTTATCAAATAAAGTAATCATACTTAAAATCATACTCAGGAAAAATCTTCAAGTAAAAATTATACTCAAAAAACATGATTTGAGTTCTTTCTGTTTTTTACATAAAACATTTATTATTCAAAATAGAAATCATCAATATTAAGTATATGTTATTTTTTAGATACTTTTGCAATAGCCCATTAGTATTTTTTATAAATAAGATAGGTTAAAGGTCAGTACCCATTTTTGAAAAACAAATTTTACTGTAAACACAGGGATTTAGCCAGTATGAGGTCACAAAAACAGTCCTAAATGATTAAACTTTCATTTTTGAGTTGGATTTTGCGACTAAGCCTTTACTTGCCCATATGTTTTTTATATTTTAAAGTACTTAACTAGTTGAAGATTTATAGTTAAACAAAAAGAATTATGGAATAATCACGACTTTGAATGAAAACGAAGATCAAAAATGACAAAAAAATCATTTTTCGCGTATTTTGAAGCATGATATTTTGACAAGGAAAAACATTTTATTTACCTGTTTTATTAATTTTTGGTCCAAAACAACCAATAAACAAAAATCAAGTGAAATTGGTATTTGATAGGATATATTTTACTCTATTTTCAAGTTTAAAAATGCACTTGACAACATTTGGTCAATATTTCAATAAATTTACTCAAACTTTGAAATCCAATATCTAGAGAACCAATAAATATTAAAAAAAAAAATTTTGGAACTGAGCTTCTAGTATGAGTAGTAACAACATATTAAAAAATTAGCAATTTTGAAGAGGGTCACTCTAAAAAAGTTGTATTTTTGCCTGATTCTTACAGAAAGTCTCTCTTAACTTTACTATAATACCATAATCAGTACATTAATTTTACAAACACGACCAAAATAACTTTATTCAGAAAACAAGTAAACGAATACAAGAATGATTAAGATAAACAAACATATGTTGAATTTTAATAACTTTGAACAGCGCAAAACTTTTCAAAACAGGTTGGTAGATACAAAGGTACTTTGCATTGTTTATACACCCAGGTAGTCTCTTTTCATATGTTATGGTGATACCAAACGCGACATCTTCTCGTAGGATGTTGCTTTGAGCCTGTTGGAGGAATATTCGCAGTAAAATGTCCCTAATTTTAAAAATAAACAAAGTGGTGTATCGCTAATTGAGGGGAGACAGTTATAATTCTGCAAGTATATTTGCTCCAATAATTGCTTAGCGATTGCTTTACAATAAGGCACAAACCCTGCTTTACTTACAAGATGATAAATTCTTCATTTCATTTTCAACCTGGCATATCTTTTTCTCTTTTCTACTGTAATACTCCAAAATTCTTCAATAAGAACTAGTTGCAACACTTTCAAAGGCATAGAACTGTCGTTCAATTTCCGTACGCATATAGGATTTTTCAGTAAGCATATAGGATTGATTCCGCTTTGTCCAGAAAATAGTTTTATATCAGGTATAATTTCTTTTCTCTCCCAAATCCAATCTTGTTCGAATACTTCATCGGAAGATTTGTCATTCTTGCTTGATAACAATGTTTCACATTTACTGTTAATATGTCATTGGTACTATCACCATCATGATTGTTTCCCGATTCACTGTAATCACAAGTAAATTCAATACCCAATTGTTCTAGATCACTATCATAAACTGTATATTTTATTTCCGTCATTTTAGGATAATATACACAAAATAAAAATGAAAATGTAAATATGTCGAAGCAAAATTATTTTCACTCGTTAATTGTGACGCGGGTAACAATCTTATTAGAGAAGTGGCGTAACGCATGCACATTAATGCAAGAAAAACACGGCGCATATAGAAAATTCAAATTAAGCATCGGCGTTACCGCAGCGGCAGTAACAAAATTTCCGTAAAATGCGATTTTGCCTTCACATTATTAGTCAATTACTTTAGAAGAGAGAATTTTAGCGAACTTGGTGAAGAATAATACAAAAGAATAAGATGTAAATAAAGTCTTGGAGAAAAACAGTGCCTTTGAACACAATAAACAAGAAAAATAAAACGTAAAAATCTCATAAAATGTCAAAGTTTCTACCAGCTTGCTCCAACCATAGAAACCTTCACTTCTCTTACTGATAATCAAACTACAATAGCTGTAGTGTCAGAAGAGAAACAACAGCGCCAGAAATACTTGGCAGAAAGGAAACGACTCTAGATTGCTACAATTAAATTTAATTGATTTAAAACGTTTGATTTAAATCAACGATTTTAAGAAAGGAAATGACTCAGGATTACTATGATTAAACTCGTTGAAATCGTTAAAATCGTAAATTAAGTGTAACAAATGTAACTTTTATGTTTAAACTTTGAACAGGCTTTGATAAGATCATGCATGTTGCTGCTGCTTTAGTTTTGCGTAATGTATTTCTTTGCAATGTAGCCAATAGTTACCTAATCTATATAATGACTAATTAAAGCTGATGTTTTAAATAAGTTCTTTGTTTGATTGAACCACAAATAAGGCACGGATAAAGGCGCGCAATAAAATTCCTAATGCACGTCAGATGCAATTGAGGAATATCAGTACTCATCAATAGTCAAAATGACGAGTTAAAGTTACAACAATTGAATCAATAGCAATATATAACATATTGATTTAAATATTAAATGTTACAGTAACTCAGTAAATAAGTTAAAAATTTATTAATGATCAATTTTTCCCATTTTGTAATAAAGTGCTAGTTGAGCTTACTGCTTAAGCATTAAAAATTGCGTAACAATTTGGGAATCGTAGTAATTGCTGTGTCCATGAAGGGTAGCTAGACCTTAAAAGGAGTTTTTTTGAGAGAACAATGGTGACGTTGTTCACAAATGAAATACGCCGCAAATAAATTGGACTGGGAGTAATGGCTGTCATAATGCTGAGAAATATGAAAATAATGAAACCATTAAAGGTAACCATGTAAAAAAGATAATCGCTTTGTAGACCCTGCAATATCGTAAAATGCTTGAGGGTAAGCAATTTTTTATATGCTATTTTAGTGACATGCAGTTAGCCTTTATTTATTTTTTACGGCATGCTAACTTTTTATTGCATTGTAAGAAACGAATTACTTTGCCTTTTTCTTCAAAAGTATTCAATCATAAAATGTTTAACTAACACAAATAAATAGCTTATTTGACAAAGTTTGAGTTGTTTTAAAAGCACTACATATGGCTAAGTAATTGTATTATAGCAGATAGGAGCCTTTGAAGAGTATTAGTTGTAAGTTTGTTTTTTTACATTGAATCGCAATTAAATTGTATTACCTTGCAAACTTTTTCAGAATTTTTTTTTAATTGATGTGTTAATTTAGCTTAGGTTGCCAACTTGGTGCGGTTTGAACATATGAGGTTAATTAAACAAATCGACAATAACCAGTCTATGGAATAGCGACTAATATTATTAATTATTTGTATAAGTTATTTTTTTACATTAATTGCAGAAGCCATCAGAAGAAATCCACCAACAAATCTTGTCACCAAAAGACTTTCAGGTGACAAGGTTTGCTGATGGATTTCTCAACAAACGCAGTTACATGACACATTATTCTACTACATTATCACAATTCCTATTACATGAGTACTTATGTGTATAGGCCAAGCCTAAGCTAAGAAGTATAGGTATTGTGATTTGTAAGAACAAAACAGCAATATTGAGCCCGTTATTTTTCTAAAAAGACTGATTCTTGCAATATTCACATACGTACTCATTTAATACAAGTTGTGATAATGTAGCAAAAACAATGTTTTTTAACTGCATTTATTATTTCTAAAGAAATTTGTTATATATAGTGCATATATAGTGATTTTATTCTTAATTTCAGCCATTGTGAGTATTGCAAAATATATTAATTAGCGGTTTACTGCAATATGATGTTGATATAGCTTTTTTTTTGCTTGCAACATAGAGATGGCTATACTGCCAGCAAAAGACCAACCAAGATACAATGAGCAACCCGCCACCGGTCCAAAAGCGCCGAGCCAGAGTTGGTACGGGATTTTTTATAATATAGCAGTTCACTATTGGTCTTACCAATCTATTTTTAATAGGATTACTTAGAAGGAAAATACAATAGTTTCCTTAAAATTATACAGCTTTGAACTGAATTGCCGGGAGTTTTGTCTTGGAGTACCCGCTGTTAATATACATTAAGCCAAAATACATTACAGAATCTAGAGATTTTTAAAAAAAATAGTCCAAAGATTTGTGGCCTCGGGAATTTTAGAAAAGCTCCACATATGTCAAAGTTATGAACAATTCTCTACAAACTTTAGAAATCTAAGGCCAACAATTCTTTCATAGGCCCACAGTTGAACAAGATATTACCGAATTCAACGACAAAAAGGCGGTATCATCGGTATCGTAAATAGTCTTTAAATTTGATAATAAATGCATTATAGTGTTAAATTAAACACCTAGTGTCTTTCTCAACAGTGGAATCGTAAAACTTGCATAAAGAACGACAATCATTAATTAAATAAGCTTGAACTTCTTTTGATCTTCTTAGAGTTTTTAGGCTCTCTTAAATATACTCATCAGGATTTCAATCAGCTTTTTGGGGAATTAGAAAAGATGGAGAACACATTGCAAAGTTTATTGAAGCGCTAAAAATGCAATTGCTGTATAACAATTACAAACTTTTTTAATTTTGCCTTTTTTTTGCAAAAACTTAGAATTTAAAAAGTACAGAGTAAAGCCTCTTATGAACAAACAGTTAAATATAATTTTATAGAATATTAACAATAACCTCACAATAATATAATCTAGAACATTTTGTACGGTATTAAAGTGAAGCTGGCAAATCCTACTTGAGCCCTAATTACCCTCCTCTAGGTATGGTTCCTTATACTCCTTTTCAATTTCTTTTTATGTTATGTTAAATTAGGTTAAAATTCATTGGCAGATTTTAAATTTCAAAATGTTTTCTAATAGCAATAAAAAAATTTAGATGTGTGTTACAAGGTCTTAGAGCATGTTTCTATGCACTGAGTATAGGAAATATTTAGGTAGTATACATTTTATGTATTATATTATACATTATACAAATTATAAATTTCGTAATTAAGTCACTCAATGCGCTGAAACACTCGAAAACATTACAAAGTTGATAGCTTTAACAATCCCAGCGACCCACTCTAAGGTACATATTAATCATGAATATTTCCCGGTGACCCACACAGCGGTATATGTAAGAAACTAAATATCAACGCTTTGCACTTTGGCTACAAAGTACTGTTCTGCGTTAATTAGGAACTAGAAAAAATTGTCAACTCAGCAAAAAAAACCGTATGTCTTTTTCACTTTTCTTTCTGGAATTACAGATTTTCAAAAAATGGTGAAAACCGGGAAATATGGTTTATATGTACCGCAGTGTGATTCACTGTGGCTGAAAGTGTTAACGGCTCTTAACCAACCATACTTGAAGACCACACGGAAGAGTCATATTTTGTAATTTTCTAAGGTTATGCTTCTGTCCTATATATAAATAGTATGCATTAAACTACTTTTCAAGTAAAAAAAAGCATAGTCAGTACAAAGAAAATAAAAATAAAGTCACTGAAGTTATGCAATATTTTGCATCATGTGATTCTATAATCCAATGAAATGCAACGCTGATGTAAACAAAAGCTAAGGTTTTTAAAAAAGCTGAATTCATCCATTATCTAATCTAAAGTTTTTAAAAAAGCTGAATTTATCCAAGACATTTCAAATGTTGAATGGGATGACTATGTAAAAGACAAAAATAATGTCAATAATTTCATTAAAAAATTAATTGAAGTTTCAAATCATATTTTGAACAACCATGCCACTTACATAGATTAAACAAAAAATCAAATAACTAGGGATAATAAACCTTGGTTAACAGGCTGTGAAATTGGCATTTTTTTTCCACTTTCTTTTCATTTTCTTATTGATCTTTTTTGTTATGTCATTTTTTTTTTTTTTCTTATTTTTTTTTTTCAATTTTCAAAATTGAAAAAGTTGAAAAAATGGAAAAAATTTAAAAAAAATTTAAAAAATGACATCTTAACAGCCTGTTTGTTAATAAAAGACATTTTCAAATCAATAACAAGTAAAATCAGCCTTCATAAAAAATATTTAAAATCAAAAAACTTTAGAATGAAAAGTTTACTCTTTATAAAGCTTAAACAACATTGTTAAACTATAAGCAATCTTCTGAATCTTTGCAAAAAGAACATTTACAAATGTTTTTTTAGCCACAATATTTTTAATATAAAAAAACACTTGAAAAGGTATAAAAGAGTTGATAAATGTAAAGTTAAAAATAAATGCTAATTAAAAGTTACCAACTAGCCTTACAACAAAGCATCTTAAACTGGTGTCAAATACTTTATGCAAATCACTAAGTATCATCTTAACTAATTTTGCAAAGAAATTTTTCCTGATGCCTTCAAGTTGGCTCCAGGTTTTCCAGCCTGCAAAAAAGGATTTACGGCTGATTGCACCAATTATCGTCCAATTTCTCTTCTTTCTAATTTAAGCAAAATAGTTGAAAAAGTTATGCATAACAAATTATGCATGATAAATTATGTCTTCTAAAATTAAAAAACCAAAATGTTCATATAAACAACAGTTTAGTTTTCGAAAAAGCATTCTACAACTCACGCTTAAAATTACAGAAAATGAAAGAGTTGATAATGGAAACTTTGCTTTTGGGTTTTTTATTGATTTATAAAAAACTTTTGACACAGTAGAACATGATGTTCTCCGATTAAAGCTTAAATATTATGGTGTATGCGGCATACCCTTGCAATTACTTAAATCATACCTTTCCAATCGTCAACAGTTTATTACTTTAAATAACACCTTTTCAGACATTTAAAGGCGTTTGAATTGGTAATTCAAAGGATCCATATATGGTCCTCTTCTCTTTATTACCTACATCAATGATCTAATCTTTCCATCAAACATTCAATTACGTATCATTTTTCTGATGATTCTAATCTTAAATTGATAACAAACTCTTTCAAAAACTATATTAATCAGGATTCCGCCAGCCTTGTTCAATGGCTTCGAGCAAATAAAATCTCATTGAATATTAAAAATGGATGTTTGCTTGCAAGGATGTTTGCTTGCATGAGACTGAAGTCCACAAAGAATGTTAGCAACTTTCATGTCACAAGACAAGACAAAGGAAAATGCACCACAGAAGTAAAATCAACTATTGACTTGCTTCTTGCTTTAAATTTAACCTCAATTAAAATTAAACGAGGTAAATTCAAGAATAAAAGAAGAACTGTGTCGAACTGCTTCCATCAAAAGCTATTAAGGACTGCTTGCATTTTTATTTTTTTTGTTTATCAAGGAACAATTTGAGACTTTTGGGATTTGAAAATAAAACTAACTTCAAAAAGACAACCCTTGCAGTTGTTTTGTATTCCGGATTTAGTTACATATAGAGCCTTAGAAAAAACTTTCAGAATCATATCATATAGGCATCTTAAACTATACTTCTTATTGTATAGGGTATGAGATGCAATTTACTTAAAAAAGTGAATGGCACTGAAAGAAAGAGTCAAAAAAGTCTTTCGTTGACAATGTTTGTTTTTGGATATCTCTTGATGGCTCATGCAATTAATGTAAAAAAATAACTAATGTAAATATATAATATTAGTCGTTGTTCCATAGACTGGTTATTGTTGATTTAATTAACATCGCATGTTCAAATAGCACCAAGTTGGCAACCTGAGTTAAATTATCACATCAATAAAAAAAATCCTGAAAAAATTTGTAAGGTAATACAATGTAATTGTGATTTAATGTAAAAAATAATTACATTAAATTACAATTACAACAAATACTTCAAAGGCTGCCATCTGCTATAGCACACATACTTAACCATATGTAGTGCTTTTAAAATAACTCAAACTTTGTTACTTATGCCAATATATATTTATGATAGTAAAGCATTTTATGATTGAATGCTGCTGAAAAAAATGGCAAAGTAGGTTAGTTTCTAACAATACAACAAAACGTTAGCATACTGTAAAAAAAAAATAAAGGCTAACTGCATATCACTAAAAAAACAACATGTAAAAAAAATTGCTTACCCTTAAGCACTTAACAACATCACAGGGTCTTCAAAGCGCTCTTTTCTTTTACATTGTTATTTTACTGATTTAATTATTTTCATCTTTGTCAGCATTACGATAACCATTACTCCCAGTCCAATTTATTTGCGACATATTTTATTTGTGAACAACGTCATCGTCGTTCTCTCAAAAATAAAGCTTCTTTTAAGGTCTGGCCACCCTTCATGGACATAGCAATTACTAAGATTGCCAAAATGTAACGCAATTTTTAATGGTTGAGAAGTAAGTTCAACAGCACTTTATTACAAAATGGGAAAAATTGATAGTTAATACATTTTTTACTGAATTACGAAGTTACTGAAACATTTTAATCTTTAAATCGATATATTATATATTGCTATTGATTCAATTGTTAATAGTGGTAACTCGTCAGTTTTATCAGTGATGAGTACTGACATTTCTCGATTGCATCTGACGTGTGCTAAATGCATTAGGAATTTTATTGAGCGCTTTTATCCGTACCTTATTTGCGGTTTGTCATGTCAAATCAATCAAACGAAGAACTTGTTAAAAAATATCAGCTTTAATAGACACATCCCGAATTCCAATGATGTAACGTTACGGCTACCTGAAATCGAGGCGAACCATGACAAAAATTTTAGATGTGAAAAAAACATACTTTCAAAATTTAAAAAAAGATGTCAACTGTAACTCTAAATGATTTTTTAAATACTCAAGAAGCTATTCCTCTTGTTTTGTCAGAAGACTTATCTGAAAGTGATTGTTTAGAAGAAAGTAATGTTTCTATACCGTATAAAGTCACAAAGATAAATCAAAAGTATCTTTTACATAACAAATGGGGGAAAAGCTTGAAAGAAATGCCCTTGTTTACCATAAAGGAATTTCAAAATTATCGTAAATTAAGTGGTAAATCAAAAGTACTGTCAATTAAAAAAACACTTTTAAGAGGTAGGAAATCCCAAGATGAGCGTTATATTTTATCAGACACAATATTTACATATTCTGCAAAAAATGTATTTCAAGCTAAAGTGAGTATGAAAAAGGAAAAAAGGGAAGTTATTGTACACCTATCAAAAATGTCGTCCCATGTTATGTATGCTTACTGTTCTTGTCCAGCAGGATTGAGTGGATATTGTAACCATGTAATGGCTTTGTTGTTAGAATTAGCTGATTACTCTATGAAATTTCTTAAAAAAGTCCCAACTGAAATTTCTTGTACAAGTAAACAACGACAATGGGGCATACCTTGTTAAAAAAATATAAGAAAAGCTCCTGTAATGAGCTCAACTGTTAAGAGAGAAAATAATAAGCGTGGTATATACTCTACATTGTATGACCCAAGACTTTTTTTTAATGAACATCACATGAACTTAAAAGTGTTAAAGTTGCAAAAAAAACTTATTGAAGCTGACTACAAAATTGGGTTTTTCCCATGTTGTGCCACCCATTCACACTTACAAATATGTAAATACAAGATTTGGTCAATTTTTAACAGGCTCACCTCTTAGTATGCATTTGCAAGTTGTTGAACCTTATTTTGAAATAATATCAAATATACAAAAGTTTGCTAAAGATGAATCTGCTTTTCAAGAACCAGAAATTGAATTTGAGTATTTACTCTTAAAAGAAATAAATGATGACTATAATGACATCATCCCAAATTGTACATTTTCTTTTGAAAAGAAACACTATTTAGAAACAATAAAAGTTACATATTTAGAGCCAAAAGATATTGAAAAAACAACAGTTTTACAAAATTTGTCAGATAAGTGGCTTGCAATACGAAGAAACAAAATTACTTCTAGCAATGCTCACAAAGTATATATTAAAACCAAAAACCTTGACAGTCTAATATCCATCTTTACACAAAAATATAATTTATTTGATTCTAAACTTTTTGAAAAAGCTGTACAACATGGTAAAGAGTTTGAACCTATTGCTAGAGATATTTATAAAGACATTATGGAAACACAAACTTAATCATTCTATAAAATGCAGAGAAACAGGGATTGTTATGCAACCTAAATTACCATGGCTTGCAGTGTCACCTGATGGTATGTTAATTAATGGAGAGTTGAATAATGAAATTGGGTTAATAGAAATAAAATGTCCTTGGTCAAAGAGAAACTATGCACCCAAAGAATTAGTCCTCGACAAATCTTTTTATGTGAAAATAAAAAGTGACAAACCAGTCTTGCAAAAAAAACATGAAAATGGATATTACACTCAAATACAAATGGCTCTAGACATATCACAAGTAACATTTTGTGATTTCATTGTTTATACATTCCAAGGATCCATTATTATTCGAATTCCTTTTGATATAATGTACTTTAAAGATGTTGTAAATAAACTAAACTTATTTTTTATCAAATATCTTTTACCTGTTATCGTAGAACTTGAGACTAATGAAGTTGAACAATAAATTATATGACAAACAAAATATTATTATTTAAAAGCAGTTTTTTTATTACATTATTAAAAAGTAAATTCTTTTAGTTTAAAAAAATATTCTTTTTTCTGTATCTTTTATTAATGGTGATTGAAAGTTTTCAAGGGGACAAATAATAGTCAAAATTTGATTTACTGAACCATGCAAAGATAGAGATATTTCATTACGAATTATTTTATATCGCTTTATTCTTTGAATAGCATGCTCTATATGTATTCTTACAGATGCAATAGTTTGGCTTTCTTTAACCTCATCTTACATCCATATTTTTTATATTCTTTTTTTAAGTAATGAAAAAAAACATTATTAAGATTAACAACAATAAACAAACAAACATAAAAAACATCATGTTCCAAAATATTTTTGTGGCAAATAAAAAACAAAAAAAATTAAAATGTTTTATTTTGAAAATTAATATTTTGTCATGGTTCGCCTCGATTTCAGGTAGCCGTAACATTACATCATTGGAATTCGGGATGTGTCTATTAGTCATTGTAAAGCTAAGATAACTATTGACTAGATTACAAATATTTGCATTACGCAAAACTAAAACAGCAGACGGCCTGTTCAATTTTTTAAACTTAGAAGAACGTTGTAACAAAATCGTTCGTTCCATTTACGAAACAGGAAGGTAAGTGGTTTTTATGCTTGTAGTTGTATGTCTAAATATTTGCTTGCAGCCTTACATCTTTGATTTGTATAACTTATTACGTTTGTTTTTCAGTTTTTTCCATATGTAACTTTAAACTTGTTGCTTGATAATTTTTGTTTTAATAAAAGTTGCATTTGTTGCACTTAATTTACGATTTTAACGATTTCAACGATTTTAATCATAGCAATCCCGAGTCATTCCTTTCTTAAATTTGTTGATTTAAATAAACCGTTTTTAAATTTATTGATTTTAATCTTAGCAGTCCTGAGTCGTTTCTTTTTTGCCAATTATGTCTGGCGCTGTCGTTTCTCTTCTGACACTGCAGCTATGGCAGTTTAATTATTAGTATGAGAAATGAAGGTTTCTATGGTTGGAACAAGCTGGTATGATTTGAGCATGGTAGGAACTTTGACAATTTGTGAGATTTTTTTTAATTTTCTTGTCTATTGTGTTCAAAGGCATTGTTTTTCTCCAAAACTTAGCACAAAAGACTACTATTGTTATATCTTTCCTGCATTTCATACAATTTCAGTTTTATTTAAATAAAAACACTTAACTCTTTTTATTTAGATCAAAATATGTTCGATTCAATTTTTAATTTTTACTTTCAAACGTAAACATTGTGTCTCTTAGCCATTACAAAGCAGCTTAAAAAGTTAAGCAAAAAACACTCCACCAGCAACTTTTTAGTATTTATCATTCTGTAAATTGATACGCATTAAAACATGAATTTTGAACTTTATAAAAAAAACAAGGTGGATGTTGGCATCAGTGAGTTTAAAATCTAGTAGTTTGAAAACTTGAAACAAGAAATAATTGAACCAAAAATAAATAAAAAAATGGAAACATGTTTTTTTGATTGCTGTATATTCTCAAAGAAATAAACCAGTATTAATTTTAAGTGTTAATTTTGTTAAAAAAAAGAAAAAAATGGATTTTATTATTTTTTCAACCTCCAAACTTTTTTAAAATTGAATTTTTTTTTTTAAACCTTTTTTTTTTATTTAAAACATCCCTACATATTAGTATCACATGCTTGTTTGAGATTTTTGAAAGCTAGGCTTGATAACTAAGATAAATCTTTCATCAGAAATAGACTGACTGATTTTAATAACAATAGTTCGCAAGTGCTACTTGGTGCATTTTATTACTGCTTATTACGATATATACTACATAACATTCAGTATTTGTTGCAGTGAAACATAAATGAAGTCAAAAGTCTAAATCTTTTAAATAAAACAAGTTTTGCATTAAAGAAAATTCTAAATGAATTATAGATAAACAATTTGTATTCATACATCTATTATTAAAAATGTACGCCGGGTTAAAACAATAAAATCTGCAGAGCAAACCGTCTTTTACATAATCGTATGCCTACCCGTCTTAAAAAAACTCCCTTAAGGGACCTTTGCAAAAATGTCCGCACCAAATATCAGGGTCCCTTAAGGACTAGCCCTAAAGCAGCCAAAAAAACAACCACACTTTACTACTTTCCTGTATGAGTAGTAAAACGTGGTCGTTTTTTAAACTTGTAATATTCAAAAGTTAGATGAAGTTTATATAGTAATATTTACATAAATCATCATTACAAGTTAACTTTAATGATAAAAGTTATTTCTAAGTCTTCTGCTTTTTTTTGTCGAGGATCTTCATTTTCATTGTCGCCTTCGTTTTCACTGTCGTCATCATTTCCTTCATTGTCGTCTTTACTCCCTTCCTTATTCGAAACTTCAAGTGTCTTTTTTCAGAAAACCACCAGAGCGACCTCTAGCGTTATCAAAAAATTGTGCTATTTTCAATTCTATCTCTTTAGACGTGGTGCCAGGCAGTAAGTGAAGAGTTGAAGCTGTAATTATTTAAATACTTATAAAAAAAAAAAAGAAAAAAAATGTAAATAAATAGTAATTTAAATTAATCATTATATAATCAATTACTATAGTTACAAATAACTATATGGATTCACATGCATTAGATATTGTATAGTTTGATATAGTCTCATTGACAATATAAATAATATCTGCATATAAAAAGATGTTAACTGTTTTTCTTTATTTTATTGTCTCAAGTCAAACACCACGAGTCTAACTATTGACTCTCAGTCAGATGGATTTATATTTGTACAATTTTTCACAGTAGATGTAGATTACACTCACTTTTGAGCTGATTTTCCAGGCTATTAAAAAACTTATGCTTCCCATGTGTTCCAGGCCTATTGATCTTTTGCTGTAAGTCATGGGCCAGCAATTTGTTAAGACCCATGAAATATGCTCATAGACAGTCAACCCTCCTTCACACTTCATCCATGTTAACTAAAAAAGATCAGTTAACAACTTCAATGTCATACCATCATTCATACTATACTCCCTTGCCAAAGGTAACACATCATGACTATACTTATATAATCAGAAATTGAAAAGAACTTACCGTATTTTTTGGTTTGTTTTTGGTTTGGTTTGATTTTGGTTTTCAGTCTAAAAATATTGCTGCAGAGAAACAAAGGTAGAAAAATGCGTATGACAGACATTCTGATCAACAGGATCGCTAGCAACACGTGCCTACAACCTTCCAATCTCCCTCTCATTTCTCAAGATTGGTCAACTTAGACTGGATTGTACTCAGTTCTCGAAGAATGCACGCACTCATATTAAACTGCCGTGTTAAAATAACCACAATAAACAATATACTACTTAAGATTGAGATTCATATCAAATCTCAATTTATTTATATTCAAAGCATTTAGAGCATGGTAGCCTTATATAACCAGATATAAATATTATTACTATAAATCCAGATAAGGTTAGGAGAAAATCTATACATGAACAATAAATAGTTTACAGCATACAATTGACTGAATATCTGACTATGAAATGCTTGAAACCTATAAGAAATCATTAAAAGCTTAGTCAAACTTTTGTGTACCTAAAATATAACTATAACTCAATTTTCAAAAACTTACAATTGATTGAATAGGTGATACAGGTAGTTGAATACTGGGAACCTTAAAAAAAAAAATGTAGCGACATTCATATAAAAACAAATATATCATCTCATCATAATAAACAGCAGAAAAATAATTTTTACTCACATCAAATAAATTAAGAGATGTTCTTAGGAAATCAGACTAGAATTACATGAAAATCATATTATTAAATGATATTTACTTTAGCAATGAAACTTAGCAACTGATAACATACATTTATGTATGAATAAAACCACATTAAATAAGTTTGATAATTTTAATAACTTACATTTGGGAATGGAGACTGAAGCATTCGAATTTTGTTTTCACTTAAACTCAAACAGAAGTATAACAGTTTTATATGAAGAGATGAAAAATAACACTTGGATTCTGCTTTACTTTCATGACTTTCTCATAATGGAAATTCACTTGAAAAAAACAAATTTTGTTAAAATAGGCCTTTCGGCACTATAAGGTACAGCAATGTAAGAAACTGGTTGCAATCTTTTTTATTGCGTGTGTTTTGGTCAGTATTAGTGTCAAAAATAAATTAGATTAAACAAAGGAAATCCTAATTTACATTCATTGCTTTTGTGCTCCATTTAGTCATATAGTCCAGCCACATCATCAAAAATAGTAGGCACACTTCAATCAAAGTTATCTTTTTAACCCTGATAATTAAAAAAATAGGGTTATTAGAAAATGCTGCCATTTTTGTTGTGAACATGACAAGTTTTTGATGTTTTCATTTTTATATAGTTAGATCTAATGGCCTTATCTGCTGTTAATATCAGATCAATACAAAGTGTTAGAAAAATTTACGAGCTATCCCCAAATGACTGAAAATGGGACTTTTTAGTCAAATGGACTATATGTTTTTAGATAAAACTGATTTCTAAAATGTAACAAGCTGCTTATGTTTTGCCCATTTGTTGAAGACAATTGTATCTAATAGAAGATTTCGTAATTGAGCGGCAATTATGTATCACGTGATATAATGTTTTTGTCGGGAGGGCAAAAATGTAAACAAAGCAATTATAAACATATATAAACATAATAACAAACAAGTTAATAATCAAACACATTTTCAAAAATAAATACAAATAAAACATAAGTGAAGAGAAATTTAGTAAAGAATATTTTATTTATACACCTTAAAGTCAATAAATAGAAAAAGATATGACCAAATAATAAAGTGAAATTGTGCTTATTAAAGCTTATTAAATTGTGCTTATTAAAGTTTTTGCAATAAATTTATTTATTTCATATTAATTTCAAAGCCTCAAGGTTTTAAAAGAATAAATTAAACATAATGACTGATAAGAAGGAATTAAATAATTGACTGATTTCATATAAATCATGTATCACATGTAAAGAGATATTATTCAAGATTAAAACTTAACACAAAGTGGACATTGAGCAGATGTAACAAATCCAGTCTAGATCTGCTATTAATTCCTAGTTTTTTTTTTTTAATTTTGAAAAGAACTGTGGAACCAAGTGCAACATACTTCACATTGAATACTGCTACATTCATTAAATTCATTAGAACTGATTTCTGGCTCTTCAAGTATTAGTTTATCACAATTTCCACTGAATGTTATAGGTTTTAATAGTAACAATGCTGGAGAAGCATGTTTTGAAAAAAATATCTAAACTTGTTTTCACCTTATACCAAAGCTCTTGATCAAATTTCACTACTTCAACATATAAGTCCTAAGTATCCAAACAATAAAATATTCTGACTTGCAACTTGTGATAGCCATTTGGGAATTAATGTGTGTGCAATATTTATGACTCATTTAATAATATTTGATCATTTTTATTTGTAAAAAAATCACATTCATTAGCTCCTTCTTTAATTGTTTTACTAAAATTTTTAGAAGGACATTTAACTCCCAAACACACCCTTCCATGGCATTTGCATACTATAAATCTGTCTGAGGAACAAGCCATATAAGGTCTTTCATAAAAAATAAAGAGACCACCTTTTTCAATTTCAAATTAGTGTGTTTTGATACATGGTCTGCAAAAAATTTTTTTATAGATCTTGCTTATGATCAATTCCTCATTTGGTAAAAGCGGTAATAAATGTTTTTATGAGGGTACAAAATATCAGCAACAAGATTTGTTTTAGGCTTCTTAGAACTGGTATTTTTAGAAAGGGTGTTAACTTTGGTATATATACTGTGATGTCTGGATGCAGTTATCCTCCCCTTTCTCATTTGAAACCAGGTATTGCTTTTGGCTTGATCTCTTTATTATATCCTACATTTTAATTGTTTCCTGGGTCAAAATCATTTTTTCTAAAAATATCTTGCTCAAAGTTGTTTCATCAATGTTAAGTTACTCAGAAAGTATTTTAAAAGATAACTCCTCAAGATCAGGATTACTTTCAACATTTTCACCAGATTTTTTTATTTTTTACTTAAATATTACAACAGAAGGCTTGGATATATGAATGTTATTTAAAAAAGTTTCAAATGAATGTTCATTAAAGTCATGATGGCTTTATTATTAACTAATTCTGGGATCAAGTTCTTGCAATTCTTTCATTTGTGTGTTTTCCTCTTTATTATTATTTGTTACATTACTTGCTATTCTTTTTCTAACAACTAGGTCAGTTATTAAACAGGGATTAATATCTTTTCGAGAAGATTTATTCCAGACACCTGGTTGTTCAGTGATTGTTGGATTACACCAACCTTTATAAGCATATTCCATTTTGTAAAGGGCGGCAATTAAATGATCACTAAATTCAAAAGCTCCACCTATACATGAACACCAAGCATCGTTATTGCTAAAGGCAATCCAGAGTTTTCTTATTCCATTATGAAAACAAAACATCTTTTTTAAACCTGAAGTGCATTATAGGGCCTACAAAATCACTCTCAAAAAATGAAAATGCTTTTTGGTCTTTATACTTGCCAATATATTCCAAATCAAGTTATTTTTTTTAAAGATATACGAAAAATTATTTCTTTTCTGTTTTCCATAGGAACAGAGTTTTGGTCAATTAGATCTAAAGCTTTTAGTTTTTACGTATATGATTGCTTAAGGTTTTTCTCCTGTTCTTCTGCTGTTTCTATACTTTCTATATTTAATTCCATTGAAGCAAATGCCCTAGCAACAAGCTCGACTTTACGTCCAATTGAACTTAGCCCACGAACAGTTAAAAAAACTAATAAGCTGTTTGACAAATAAATTCAAGAAATCTTCGTAATTCTTAATTGGCATGTTAAGAACTACTTTAAATGATGTATTTCCAAATAAACTTTTTTTTTTTTTAAACAAATGGAAAATAAGTTAAGCGTTCTCACTATTTTATTTACAATTTTGCCCTCCCGAGAAAAACATTACACCACGTGATTCATAATTGCCGCTTAATTACGAAAAGGTCTATCAGAAAACTAACATGTAAGGACTTGTTGATAAATAGAAAAATACTACGGTTAACTTCATTTTGCCTTTTTTTAGCATTTTTCAGAATTTTTCCAAAGTTGAGGAGGCTGTAGTTTTTTTCTAACATGATACAAGCTAATAAAAATCACTACTTTTAAGGCAGAAATATCTAGAAAATAGTTCTAGAAAAAATGAGCCACTTGTTGAAAGTTAGAAAAAAGTTATAAGCCCATAAAGTTGTCTATTTTTACCATTCGAGGAACCGAGGGGGGCTACCGATAGTGTTTGTAAGGCTGTAATTTCTAAACCGTTGCACTTGGAACTCTGAAATTGCACATTTAACCTATTTACATAATGTAGACTATGATATGTAAAAATCAGGAAAATCAGAGATAGTACCCCACAAAGTTTTCTTAAAATTGGTTGAAATGTAATGATTTGACCCTATAACATTACCTTGATATTTTTAAATTATTAAGATTATACACTGGGGAACACAATTTTTGGTGTTTAAGATGTCAGACCTTTTTTAAAGTAATTAGGGGTCGTAGATTTCAAAAATGATATCAGTTGTTCTCTATGGGATCATATTACGGAAATAAGCTACATGTCAATTGATGCCATATGCGTGTATTACAATACTATTTACTATGTCTATAACACTGAATCCAGATCAGGATATATCCATTTACAACGGTTGCTTCTGTTGATGCCCTGAACATTAGCTAAGCAAAAGTAGCAATCATCGCTATGGTTTCGTTGCTCTCTTCACACCATCGGGATACCAAATTTCATGCACTTTCTTTCCACATTTGTCCACTGACGCAGATGTTCTGTGCACGTTTTACACACAATATGAGGTGCCCAAGGTTTATCTTGGTTCCCTAACTTAACTCTAAAATAAGCCAAATACGCTTTTTTAACAAATTCTGTAATAGATTTTCGATTCTGGCAGAACGTGTATTCACTGCAGATGAAACAGAATACATTAGCATCATTTTTGCATTTTCGTGATGATACCATATCAAAAACTTTGAACTTCTAAATTTTAACATAACATAACATTAAAAATACAATAAAACAAATTTTTCATAAATAAATTTGACAAATAATGCATGCAATGTAGAAAAAGTATACTGGTAAACTATGGTCTGTTAATATAATGCAAAGATATAACCATTCGATCAGAAAAACTTGAATATATCAAAAACCAGAGCTGATAGCAATAAATTGAAAGTATATTTGGAATCTGCTTCAAAAATATAATTAGAATCAGGTATAAAATTTCAAGCACCAGAAAAAAAAATTTTTTTTTGTTCCCCAGTGTTTTTAGCTACCTATTTATATTGTTGTATTGCCTTTTAATCTTGAAACAAAAATAACAAGTTGATTATGACGTTTTCTTATTTCAATTCTTGAACCCATTTTTAATTTATACAACAAATATTTTGTTGCTGTTATAGGATTATAACTTTATTATATTTAATAGTTCATTAAAAACAGTTTAAATAAAATATGATCATCATGATTAATGTCTATCAATACTTAGAAGCTATATGAATGAACAAAAATCTTTTAAGCAAACTTATTATCTAATCATGTAGCATTCACGCAGAGAACACGTTTCAATTCTACATTTCCTCTTATACTAAAAAACTCTTCTCTTCAAACAACGTCAATATACGCTTTAGGGAGTTTCTTCCGCGAAGTTCAATTACAAACCATTTTCATAAAACAGCTTTTCTAAAGGGTGCAAAATTGTTTTGTTAAATCGTTTTTTTCCAAGTTTTAAACTTCTAGAAAATTAGAGCCAATTTCGGGCTTGCCCGAATTTAGCACTAACCCCACCCCTTATTAGAATCTGCTCTATACACACCATAATTTTAAAAAATCATCAAAAATATACTAATTTTGTGCTGAAAAAAATGTAAGCTACTATTTTTAAGGTTTGATAAAAAAAGTTGTTTGAGAAGATTCGCCGTTAGATTACCCTGAAACACTAGGGCGGGTCTCATCTTGACTCTCCGTATTTGATGTCTTACCTCAACATCTTTCTAAATGTCCTTTGAGCAGCTATCTAAAAGGTGCACGTTATTGGCATAAAGTAACATAGCTGAGTAGATACTGCAATTATTTTATTTCTATACACCAAAATCTATTAGAATAAATTAAAGATTGATTGTATATTTTTAAATTCAATAACAAACATAAGTACAATAACCAATGTATACATGATATAGCAAGTAAATCAGTGCTGTGCAGGGTTATTGGATGGGCTGGGCTGGAAAAAATTTCTAACTATAAGTATGACAACTTAAGTACCCTCTTGAGCCATTAATAACAAAGAACCGATCAATGATGGATAGCAGGAACATAATGATAATTACGTTCCCCTCATTCACCATTGATTGGTTCTGTGCAATAAATGGCTGAATTGCATAGGCATTGTCATATGGTGGCTATAAGCAGAATTTATCATTGACCAGCTATTGGGTCAAACTGTATAAAATGCACCATCCTTGTCAGTGACTGATGACCAAAAACAGACAGTTGGCAACAGTCATATTGCAATAAATTGTTGAACATTTTTAATGAAGTTTAACCACAACAATTGCGAGCCAGAGCCAAATATATTTAATATTTCTTTTAAAGTTAAATATTTCAAATCCATATATGGATCCATATGTGGATCCAAACCACATTTCAATCGTGTATTTAGAAAAATAGTAAATGCCTAAATTTTAAGTTAAATTTTTGCATTTTAAGACGATTTATGTTCATAAAGGTTAAAGAAGAATTAAGATTTTCTTTTAAAACTCATAAATAGACAGTCGTTTAGCTATTAAACATTATGAAATTTATTTAAAATAAAGGCACAAAATCTTCGAAGTAAATGCATATAAGTTTATATACCATAACTGAGATACTGGATACCTGAGATATCTGTGATACTGGAGTTCCATAGATCTTTATAGAAATAATGCAAAAAAAAAATCCGTATCATTTTTTTTGATTGTTGAATTAAAAACTTAGTTTTTATGGGGGGTTCTTTTTGTAAATCTTTCAATGCTATTAAATCAGATCCCTTACAGTTTTTTTGTATTATAGAGTTTGTTACATATAAAACCATAGATAAAAATTTTTGAATCCTATCTCATCGGTATCACAAATATTCTCCTTCCAGTACAAAATTGTTACATCAGTTACATAGATGCTTTGATTTTGTATGGCTTTGGTCATCATTTTTGAATTCTATACCTTAACAAAGAGTTAAGGTATAGAATTCAAAAAGATATCCCCCAAAAAAACAATTAGATCTCTTATTGAAAGTATGCCACAACGTTGTCGGGCTGTATTAACATCAAGAGGTTATTACACTAGTTATTGATAAGTCAAAAATGTTTCAGTTTAAGCTTTATTAGTGTGCATAACAAGAATAATCATTTTACTTTATTTTGTTAAATGAACCATATTTTTGGTTTTAGATTTTTTTTCACCATCATCTAGATCAATTTTGTTATTATCATCGAAATATATGTGCTCGCGTGTTCTATTCTTAACGTGTTTGTCAAAAGATATGATAATATTGACGACAATTAAAATAAATCGAAATGTATAAGTGGTGCGTTAATTTTGCAGTTAAATGTATATATATATGTTTAATTTGGATGTATGTACATGTATATTTCAAAAATGTATCGGAAGTTTTTACTAAGCACTTTTGAAACATGGCTAATTGGAACTTAATAGGAGGTCTGTAGAATTGCTATACAAATTCTATAAAAATGTTTTTCTATAAAAATGTTAAAAAAATTTCTCGGAAATCCTAAAGACCATTAAAAGTGTATAGGAAACATTTCCTACTCAATTGGTTTTTTCAGTTAAATTATCCAGTCAAAATTATTAAGTTTTTGTAAAATCACATAAGGATATAGATTTATTTGTATATATATATATATATATATATATATATATATATTTGTTTCTTTTCCTTTTAGATTCTCAATTAACTCTGTTTTTACTTTTTTTAGAAGCAATAATTGAAAATATGATCTTAAACTTAGAAAAATTAGATTTTGGTAAAAATGAATTAGCTGTTAACATTTGTGATGCAAAGTATGGACCTGGCAATAGGGGAGTGTTTGCGTCCCAAAGTTTCAAACAAGGTGAAGTGGTATTCAAGTGCAATGAATCCACCTGTGACTATGCTGAAAATGACAATATAGACTTGTTAAAAACTAAAGACGAGTTGATCGAGTGCTGTAACGCTTTCCCAGAGTGTAAAGATTTTCTTATCAACTATAACCACATGGCTGATTATGATACATATGTGTTGCCAAAGAACTGGAAAGACCAAAAACTAGAATGTATTTGTGCGTTCTTTAACCACAGTTGTGAACCAAACTGTGGATTTGTTGAGAATGACCAACTTGTCTCCCTGAGGAATATTTCTGCGGGTGAAGAGTTAACATTTGATTACCAAACTTTGGACACAGAAGGAAGCTTTGATTTTGGATTGAATTGCAAATGTGGCTCTAAAAGTTGCTGCGGTATATTGTTGTTTAACCGATATAGGAATGATGAATGGCTGAGCGTGTTTGAACAATATTGTTCTCCTCATGTGAAATATCATATCAACAATTTGAAAACAAAATGGTTCTCAGCAGATTGCTATGTCAAACGATATAATTCCTCACAAAAAGGATTAACCGCTTTAAAAAGTATAGCGAAAGATACTTTGGTGGCCACTTTTTGCGATGCTGTATTGCCTGAGTCACATTATCTGCGATCTAGTTCGAACCCAAATTGCTATCTGGTTGACAACCGAGTTTTCACATCGACAGAAATAAGAACTGGGGAAGAATTAACTTTAGATTATACAACTGTGATTACTTTCTCCACTCCAAATGTGTGAACTTTTGAAAATAATTTTCATGAGTTAAAAAAGTTAATAACTTTATTTTTTTTTTAAATAAACTCATTTTTCTATGCGATTGAAAAAAAAACTTAATGCTGTAAAGTTGGAGATGATAGTGAGATAAATATATTTGTAATCTTCTTTCAACTTGCTTCTTGATTTAAATATGACATTTTATTGGTATTGTTATTATTATTGCTATTATTATTATTATTATTATGAATATTATTATGAATATTATTATTATTATTATTATTATTATTATTACTATTATTATTATTATTATTATTATTATTATTATTATTTATTATTATTATTATTATTATTATATTATT
>QPEY01000098.1:514277-529773 GCA_014706445.1 Hydra viridissima | reverse complement strand
ATTATTATTATTATTATTATTATCATTATGAATATTTTTATGAATATTATTATTATTACTATTATTATTATTATTATCATTATTATTATCATTATTATTATTATTATTATTATTGTTATTATTATTATTATTATTATTATTATTGTTACTTTTATCATTAATATTATTATTAATATCATTATTAATAATATTATTAATAATATTTTTAATATTTATATTATAATTATTATTATCCATGTTAAGACGTCTAAAAATGAGCTTTTTCCACAAAGACTAAACCCAGATAATGTTCTTCTGGCTACTACAGGATGTCGAGATCCTCCTGATATGTTATTCTATGTGTATGGATATTATATTGGCAAAAGTAGGTATTACATATTATCGTGAAAGGTAGAGTTTGTTATCAATTTAAGATTAGTATCATCAAAAAAATGATGCGTATTTAAATGTTTAATCGAAAGATTAGATCATTGATGTAGATAATAAAGAAAAGAAGACCAAATATGGATCCTTTGAAATGCCGAGTCAAACGCTTTTAAATGTCTGAGAAGGTACTATATAAAGTAATAAACTGTTGACGTTTGGAAAGGTATGATTTAAATAATTGCAAGGGTATACCGCCTACACCATAATAGTTAAATTTAATAAGAGAACATCATGTTCTAATGTGTCAAAAGTTTTTTTATAAATCAATGAAAACCCCAAAAGCATAGTTTCCATTATCAAATCTTTTATTTTCTGTAATTTTGATGAGAGCGTGAGCTGTAGAATACTTTTTACAAAATCCAAACTGTTGTTTATATGAGCATTAATTTTGGTTTTTTAATTTTGGAAGACATAATTTATCATGCATAACTTAATTTATAATGCATAGCATAATTTGTTATGCATAACTTTTTCAACAATTTTTCTTAAATTAAAAAGAAGAGAAATTGGATACAATAATTGGTGCAATCAGCCTTAAATCCTTTTTTGCAGACTGAAAAAGCTGGGGCAAACTTGAAAACATCAGGAAAAATTTCTTTGCAAAATGAATTAAGATGATACTTAGTGATTCGCATAAAATCTTTGATAACAGTTTAAGATGCTTTTTTTTTACTTGAAAAGTAGTTTAATACATACTATTTATATATAGGACAGAAGCATAACCTTAAAATATTACAAAATGTGACTTTTCCGTGTGGTCTTCAAGTATTGTTGGTTAAGAGCTATTAACACTTTCAGCCCCAGTGAATCACACTGCGGTACATATAAATCATATTTCCTGGTTTTTACCATTTTTTGAAAATCTGTAATTCTAGAAAGAAAAGTGAAAAAGACATACGGTTTTTTTTGCTGACAATTTTTTCTAGTTCCTAATTAACGCAGAACAGTACTTTGTAGCCAAAGTGCAAAGCGTTAATATTTAGTTTCTTACATATACCGCTGTGTGGGTCACCGGGAAATATTCATGATTAATATGTACCTTAGAGCGGGTTACCGGGCTTTAAAGGGTTAAAGCTATTAGTTATGTAATGTCATTAAATGTTTCAGCGCATTGAGTGACTTAATCACATGATGTATAATTTGTGTAATATATAATATATAAAATGTATAATATGTAAATATTTCCTATACACACACAGTGTCACGAAATGACTTTTAATTCGAACCTCTTGTCCCGAGAAAACCCTTTGGAGGTTTGAGAGTACACTAGAGTTGGTTTTGAAATCTTTCATCATCGTCCGAGAAAGAAAAATCAGTTTAAAGTTTTTAATTTTATTGCTCAGAATAGAAATTTTACAAAAAAATATTTTCTTTAAAAAAATCTTGTTCTCTATTATAACATATAAATTTCTTCAACATATAATGTGTTTGCAACTCTAAACAAAGCAAAACCAAAAAAAATACATACAAACTATTCTTGAAAGACAAACAGTTTTCTACTTTCAGCTTTGAAATTCAAGCTGTGAAAAACATTAATGATTCTAGATACTTATACAAAATTATTCTACTCAATTGATTAAGAAGCAAGCCTTTATTAAACTCTTACATAGCATATGTAATTAATAACTGTAAATGTCTCTTCCACAATTAGAAATCAAAATAAATGTTTACTGTTAAACTCGATCAAACAGTTTCGAAGATTCCTGGGATAATCCCGATGGATGGCTGGCCTCTTGAAACGTTGCCAATGAAGACTGAAGTTGTGGTGAAGTGACTCTGTGGCTTGCTCAGAAAAGATGCCCAGAGAGTGGTTGTGGCGATCAATAAACTGTGTCACATGGAAGAAAACAGCATGTGCTTTGGGGGTAACACTTGTGTTTGGAAGGTTGAGATAGGAAGCTTTAAACTCTTCAATAAGCTCACAGTAGTTCTGTTGGAGTGTATTCCCAAAGCAGGCATGAACAACAGCATCAAATTTTCTGAGGGTTTCAATAAATGGAAATGCCAAAAAGCAAGCATGCTTCTCTGCAAGTTGTTGAAGTGAGTCAACATTTCTCAAAAGCTTTCTACACTCATTGCCAGCAAATTGTCCTCCATGAAAAGGTTGTTGTTGAATGTTGATCATCTTTGGCCACTCATCTGCATTTTGCCAAACCTGACAGAGGTTCTTAAAGAGGTGGTTCACAACACCAATAAGAAGGTGAAGTTCCATAGGAGGAATAAAATCTAGGACAAGAGTATCATCAGAAAGTCTTATTATTGGCTGGTGAACAACATTTTGAAAGTCCCTTGCCTTTTTTGTTTGGGCACCGGCTGCTTGGAAGCCTTCAAAATCAGAACGAATGGAGCCAAATGTTCGAAGCTCACCACTGTGATGAAGATTCTTTGACTCAATGTCACACCAGGTGCAAGGGTGTGCACTAGAGTGAGATTGCAAGCCACAAATTATGTTAGCAAGCTTCATGTCGCATGACAACACAAAAGACATTCTCTCTAAACACAGTTTATCCAGGATTTGTTTGACATTGTCATAGTTTTCAGAGACATTTTCTGCAATGGCCACCAAAAGTTGACGCTTCACTCCTGAGTCTTTGAAATTTTTAAAGAGAGGTTTCTTTGATGGAGGAGAAGTATCTGGTGTTTCTAAGCTCATAATACCAAAAGAAACTTTCACGAACCCGCCTCCACCATCTATCCCCACCTTAATAAGCTGGTCTGACTGAGGGCCTCTGACTTCAGCAACAGTGTTTCTTAATGACTCCATTTCATTGCAGTACACCAATAAATGTTTAGACTCTTGGCTAGTGCTTTTGGATGTATCAGTAATTTCTGAGGTGACAAAGAGGTCAGAAAGTTGCTTTCCAAGAGATTCAAACTTTTCTCTGAAATTTTTCTCCACAACACGCTGTGGAACTACTTTGTTTAGAGTTGAAGCAAGCATATTCATTCCTCTATTTGAAAGACCAATCTGGTTTTGAACTTGTACTAGATGTTGTGCAGTCAAGGTGGGTGTAGATGAAGGAAATAATTCTCTTTGTCGCGATGGACCTGCAAAAAATCACAGAAAGTTACCATTGTATCATTTCCGAAATTCATAGTGTATATTTTATTGCTATGCCCTTTGACAAAAGTTTTTTTTGTTTAAAAAGTACAGTTTTTACCTGGAGTTACTGGAAAGGGTCTTCCTACTCCTTGATTGAGACGGACAGTGCCATGGGGGGAAGGAACTTTGTTGGCAATTACAGAAACAGCCACTCTTTCTGCTGCTTTTTTGTCCTTTTCTGCAACTTCGAGTAAGTTCTGTCGTAACATTGCTTTAGTACAGACATGAGGGATGCCTCTTCCTATCAATGAAAAGCATGCTGAACATCTTTTCTCAACAATTGGCTGTTCTATAAGCTGACTGGCAGTGTTTGTTGCTCCACTTATCTGAGGGCTTCTGAATTTTGCTTTTCCCACACTACAAATCAAGCAATCACATGCTGATTCTCTTGTTGCAGGACGGATCTTTATGTTTTGATAGTCTGGCAAGGAAGGAAGTTGGACATCTCTCCCTTCACCTTTTCTTCTGAGACTTACTCGACAGTTTTCACAGATTCCAATTGGTACTCTTTGGTCTTCAAAGTTGATTCTTTGGCCCAAAATTTCTTGACTGCGTTTAATCATAAAATCAGTCAGCTGCCTGTTAGCTTTGTTCATACAGAGAAAACAGACAGTTTTCCTGTTGTCTTCATGAGTTTTTGCTTGGTTAGGCATTTTGAAAAATGACGCACACCTTGTTCTTTTAAAACGGTTTCTAAACTGTTTGCAGGTTTTTCCCGGAATTTTTTAGTTAATTATTTTTTTGCTAAAATATTTTGTATGTACTATTTGTAAAACAAATAACCAAAATAGACAGTTTTTTTGAGAAAGAAAAAAAAACTCTTAGCTTATTGACCTTATTAAATAAGCATAAAATTAGAAACTTTAAACTGATTTTTCTTTCTCGGACAATGATGAAAGACTTCAAAACCAACTCTAGTGTAATTCTACACATGTGTACTCTCAAACCTCCAAAGGGTTTTCTCGGGACAAGAGGTTCGAATTAATAGTCATTTTGTGACACAGTGCACAGTGCATAGAAACATGCTCTAAGTCCTTGCAACACACACCCAGAGATTTTTATTGTTATCAGAAAACTTTTTGAAATTTAAAATCTGCCAATGAACTTTAACCTAATTTAATATAACCTAAAAATAAATTGAAAAGGAATTTAAGGAACCATACCCTAGAGGATGGTAATTAGGGGTCAAGTATAGCTTGCCAGCTGCACTTTAATACCGTAGAAAATTTTCTGGCTAATATTGTTGACTGTCATATAGATGACCAAAATTGATGGCTAGAAAGGACTTACTACAGATTATAAATGAACCTGTTGTAGAAACCATGTTGATACCGTTACGAAGTTTTTACTTTCTTTTTACATGCAACTTCATTGCTATATAATTTATTTATCTCGACGTTACAAGCAAAAAAAAGCTATATCAACATCATATTGCAATAAACTGCTGTTTAATATTATTTGCAGTACTCACAATGGCTGAATTAAAGAATACATATATGCACTATATATGCAATATATATAACAAATTTCTTTAGAAATAAAAAACGCAGTTGAATAACATTATTTTGCTACATTATCACAACTTGTATTTAATGAGTACGTATGTGAGTATACCAAGAACCAGTCTTTTTAATAACGGGCTCAATATTGCTGTTTTGTTCTTAAAACTTACTATATCTATACTTCTTGGCTTAGGTTTGGCCTATACACATAAGTACTCAAATAATACAAATTGTGATTATGTAGTAAAATAATGTGTCATGTAACTGCGTTTGTTGAGAAATCAATCAGCAAACCTTGTCACCTGAATGTCTCTTGGTGACAAGATTTGTTGGTGGATTTCTCCTGATGGTTTCTGCAATTAATGTAAAAAAATAACTAATATAAATAAATAATTTTATTAGTCGCTGTTTCATAGACAGGTTATTGTTAGTTTGTTTAATTAACCTCATATGTTCAAACCGCACCAAGTTGGCAACCTGAGCTAAATTAACACATCAATTAAAAAAAAGTTCTGAAATAGTTTGCAAGGTAATACAATTTAGTTGTGGTTTAATGTAAAAAGCAAACTTACAACTAATACTCTTCAAAGGCTGCCATCTGCTACAGCACACATTCTAAACCATTTGTGGTACTTTGAAAATAACTCAAACTTTGTCAAATATGCTATGTATTTGTGCTAATAAAACATTTTATGATTGAATACTGCTGAAAAAAAAAAAGT
Organism: Hydra viridissima; assembly: GCA_014706445.1. Lineage (NCBI taxonomy): Eukaryota > Metazoa > Cnidaria > Hydrozoa > Anthoathecata > Hydridae > Hydra > Hydra viridissima. Next base: position 524,020 of record QPEY01000098.1, on the reverse strand, counting down.
AATTTGTTTCTTAAAATGCAACGAAAAGTTAGCATGCTGTAAAAAATAAACAAACGCTAACTGCATGTCACTAAAATAGTATTTAAAAAAATTGCTTTTCCTCAAGCATTTTACGACAATGCAAGGACTACAAAGCGATCATCTTTTTTTCATGGTTATCTTTATTGGTTACATTATTTTCATATTTCTCAGCATTATGACAACCATTACTCCCATTCCAATATATTTGCGACATACTTTATTTGTGAAAAACGTCATCGTCGTTCTCTCAATAAAAAAAAGAGCTCCTTTTAAGGTCTGGCCACCCTTCATGGACACAGCAATTACTAAGATTGCCAAAATGTAATGCAATTTTTAATGTTTGAGCAGTAAGTTCTACTAGCACTTTATTAAAAAATGTGAAAAATTGATAGTCAATAAATTGTTTACTATTTAAATAGACATAGTATATATTGCTATTGATTCAACTCTTATAACTGGTAACTCGTCAGTGTTATCAGTGATGAGTACTGACATTCCTCAATTGCATCTGACGTGCATTAGGAATTTTATTGTGTGCTTTTATCCTTGGCTTATTTGTGGTTCACTCAAACAAAGAAGTTATTAAAAAATATCAGCTTTAATTAGTCAATGTATAGATTAGATAACTATTGGCTACATTATAAACAATTACATTACGCAAAACTAAAGCAGCAGACAGCCTGTTTAAAGTTAAACTTAGAAGAGAAATATAATAAAATCGTTCGTTCCATTTACGAAACAGGAAGAAAAGTGGTAAAACATTTTTTGTGCTTGTTCAAGTCCTAAATATTTGCTTGCATCCTTACATCTTTGATTTTTATTACTTATTACGTTTGTTTTCAATTTATTCTATATTTAACTTTAAACTTGTTGCTTGATAATTTTTGTTTTAATAAAAGTTGCATTTGTTGCACTTAATTTACGATTTTAACGATTTCAACGATTTTAATCACAGTAATTCTAAGTCATTTCCTTTCTTAAAATCGCTGATTTAAATCAAACGTTTTAAATCAACTGATTTTAATTGTAGCAATCTAGAGTCGTTTCCTTTCTGCCAAGTATGTCTTGCGCTTTTGTTTCTCTTCTGACGCTGCAGCTATCGCAGTTTAATTATCTGTAAGAGAAGTAAAGGGTTCTATGGTTAGAGAAAGGTGGTAGGAATTTTGACATTTTGTGGGATATTTTGTTTTATTTTTCTTGTCAATTGTGTTCAAAGGCACTGTTTTTCTCTAAGACTTTATCTACATCCTATCCTTTTGTATCGATCTTCACCAGGTTTGCTGAAATTCTTTCTTCTAAAATAATTAATTAATAATGTGAAGACAGATATGTGTGCATTTGAACTAACAGTTCTATTGAATAACACACAGATGTAATAAAAATGTAATAAGCGATTCTGAAATGTGTTTTAAAGGTAAAGATAAATACAAGAGTATGAAACTTAGCACAATGACTTTATTAGACTACTATCAAATCTTTCCTGCATTTCATACAATTTCGGTTTTATTTAAATTAAATTCATAGCTTTTTTTTATTTAGATCAAAATATATTCGGTTCAATTTTTAATTTTTACGTTCAAACGTAAACATTATGCCTCTTAGCCATATGAAGCAGCTAAAAAATGAAGCAAAAAACACTACACTAGCAACTTTTTAGTATTTATGGTTCTGTACATATGAGTTTTGAACTTTATAAGAAAAATAAGGTGGCTGATGTTGACATCAGTAAGTTTAAAGTGGTATGAAAATTTGAAACAAGAAATAACTGAAATAGAAATAAATAAAAATAATGGAAGGATGTCTTTTTTTTTATTGCTGTATGTACTCAAAGAAATAAAACAGTATTAATTTTTGGTATTAATTTTATGTTCAAAAAAATAAAAAAAGGATTTGATTAAATTTTCAACCTCAAAATTTAAAAATTGTTTTTTTTTATTTACCCCTTTTTTTTATTTTTATTTTTTTTTATTTTTAACACTCCTACATTTTAGTATGAGATTTTAGAATGCCGTGCTTAAGGACTAGGATAAACCTTTCATCAGCATGAGACTGACTGATTTTAATAACATAATAGTTCGCAATTGCCACTTTTTCTCTGTGCCACTTGGTGCATTTTATTGCTGCTTATTACGATGTATGCCACTTGGTGCATTTTATTGCTACTTATTACGATATATGCATGCAGTATTTGTTACAGTGAAACATAAATGAAGTCAAAAGTCTAAATCTTTTAAATAAAACAAATTTTGCATTAAATAAAATTTTAAATGAATTATAGGTAAACAATTTGAATTAATACATCTTTTATTAAAAATGTACGCTGGATGAAAACAATAAAATCTGCAGAGCAAACCGTCTTTTACGTAATCGCATGCCTATTGTCTCATCTTGACTCTCCATATTTGATGTTTTAACTCAATATCTTTCTCAATGTCTAATTTCTGTCAATTTGATATTAGTCTTACCTCAATATCTTCCTCAATATCCTTTGAGTAGCTATCTAAAAGGTTAGATTGGTATTATTTATAATAAAATGCTTTGCGCCTATTGCGGTAAGGTGAGCTCTGAAAATTTAGTGTTAAAGTTTTATATTTATATGGGAATGTTATTTAAGTTGATCATATGTGCAGCCTCGTACGGCCTAGTAAATGCAAAAAAAATCCATAACTTTTTTTTCAGTATTGAATAAAAAACTTTCAATGCAATTAAATCAGATCCCTTACAGCTTTTTACATTATTTAAATTTTAGAATCCTATCTGATCGGTTTCACAAAATATTTTCCTGCTAGTATAAAATTGTTACATCATTTATATAGATGCGTTGACTTTGTATGGCTTTGGTCATCATTTTTGAATTCTATACCTAACAAAGGGTTAGGTTCAAATGTTCATCACTATTGAACAAGTATTTCATGAGTTAAAGCCAATTACATGATGCAAGTTGCTAAAAAAATGAATGATACTGAAAAAAAAAGTAAAGAAAGATTGGGATAGAATACCAATATCTCTCAAACTGCAAACAGTGTGACACTAAAATCTGGAGTGAAGTTTTTTTTTAATGAATGTAAGTTTATATACCAAAAAAATCATTGAAATCTGAGATGACATGACAATTTTTTTTCGGCCGATTTGACATGGAACACCTTTAAGTTATTTAAATGGATTTTTTCCCAATAATTTAGTTATTCCTAATGAAACTTCTTAAATTACATCTGATTTTTAATATGTTATTAAGATCATTCGGAGGAATTGAACAAACAAGCAAAAGCTCTATAACATTTGTTCTGTCCTTTCCGACTCGGTTTTAAACGGTTTTAAGTTTTAAGAACCAAACAATACTTCATTAGAATTACTTGTGTGTAGTAGATGCCATGTTATGTTCATTCCCACATAATATTTTTTAGATTTATAAATTCTAAAAATTTTACTTTAAATTCAAAATATAAAACAACTTGTATTGCATTTAAACGTATCAACTTATATCTTAGAATTCTAATGGTAAAAGAGTGAGATGTCTATTTATAAGATGTTTACGTTTATTTATCAAAAGAGGTTGTCTATATATATGCATATTTATATATACATACAGATATATGTATATATATGTATATACATACAGATATATGTATATATGTGTGTCAATATATATATATATATATATATATATATATATATATATATATATATATATATATATATATATATATATATATATATCATCAAAATTAAAGCACCACTTATAAATTCCGTCTTTTTTGAAAAATATTATGTATTTCCCGGATTTATCAATTACAAAGATAGTAATAATGTTTATTGTTGGGCCTTTTGTAGGTTTTATTCCGTTTCCCTTATTTAATTTCGAAATAATAGGAGCTTTTCATAAGTAGCATATTTTGCAGTAATTAATCCTCACTTCTAAAATAAATGTATGTGTTGCATTTAAATTTTTTTAACAGTGGAAAAGACAATTGTCAATTGAGCAACATATCCGTTCACAATCTAGCGTTCTAGACAAAATTTAAGTCGTGATGAATGTGTTGCAATTGTTACTTTGTCCAACGAAGGATTAACTAATTGTTAACTTGCTTGAAGATTTAGAGTGTCTCATACAACAGTCAGTAGGGTTCTACAAAGGTTTGTAGAGACTAATTATCACGCTAGACGACTTGGTTAAGGCAGACGACGATGTACCAATTCCTTAGAGGACCATTTTTTAATGCTTCGAACACAGAAAGAACGGTTCACTACTGCACGAAGTCTCCCAATACAACTTGCTGAGGCTCATGGAACTGCTGTTACAACCTCGGGCAGCAGCTACTAGTCCCAGATTGTCAGTAGACCACCGAAAAACAGATTGGTTTTTTCAAGGAAGCATATGAATTGGGAAATGCATGATTGGGGACAGGTCTAATTTACAGATTAGTCAATCAGAACATACAATTTGCGATCATAACTTACAATTTGGGGCGATCAGAACTTACAATTTGTATTGTAAGTTCTGATCGCCCCACAAGAGTGTGCAGAAGGCTAAATGAAAACTATTTCGCTTGTAACATTCCAGAAACCACTTTATATGGTGGCGGCTTATTGATAGTATGGGGCGGAATATCTTTAACAGCTCGCACAGAGCTTTTTATTGTTGATGGTGGACATCTGACTCCTCAACGATGCATAGCAGACATTTTAAAACCTTTTGTCGTACCTTTTACACCGTACACGGGAGATGGATTCCTTCATATGCAGGATAATGTTAGATCATATATGGCTTATATTGTTACTGAATACTTAAATAATGTTAATATTCAAGTTTTGGAGTGGCCAGCTTGCAGTCAAGATATGAATCCAAGAGAGCATCTTTGAGACATTATGGGATGCCGTGTTAGAACCTAACACCCACCACCTAACAGCCTTGACGAGCTGCGACAAAGTCTTATCCGCGTGTGGGAAGATATCCTTAAAGATTAGATATCCAATTATTATTCAATATCCTTAAAGATTAGATATCCAATTATCCGATTAGATATCCAATTGAAAATATGCAACGGCGCTGTCAGGCGTTAATAATATCAAGTTGTGGTAACACTAGTTATTGATAAGTCAAAAATGTTTCAATTTAGGCTGTAATAGTTTGCATAACAAGAATAATTGTTTTACTTTATTTTGTTAAACGAACTATATTTTTGGTTTTAATATTTTTTTTCACCATCCTCAAAGTCAATTTTATTACTATCATTGAAATAATTGTGTTCATGTGTTCTATTCCTAACATGTTTGTCAAAATATATGACAATATTGAGGACAATTAAAGTAAATCGAAATGGGTAAGTGGTGCGTTAGTTTTGCGGTTAAGTGTATATATGTGTGTGTGTGTGTGTGTGTGTGTGTGTGTGTGTGTGTGTGTGTGTGTGTGTGTGTGTGTGTGTGTGTGCATTTATTTGCACATATATACATTTGTATATATATATGTGTGTTTTTAAGTTGGATGTCTATATATGTATATTTCAAAAATGTATTGGAAAATGTTACTAAACCCTTTTGAAACATGGCTAATTGGAACCTAATAGGAGTTCTATAGAACTGCTATACAAATTCTATAAAAATGTTTTTCTATGAAAATGTTAAAAACTTTCTCAAAAATCCTATAGACCATTTGTTTTAAAAATGTATAGGAAACATTTCCTACACAGTCAAATTCTCCAGTCAATCCAGTCAGTCCAGTCAATCTGGTTGTTGATGTTTGTACAAATATGTTGTTGCACCCATAACAGTTTAAAATTGACATTTTACATAATAAACTTTTTTAAACTTTTAGTAAAAGCGCGTAAATAAAATAGTTTATTTGTATTTATTTGTATTTATTTGTATTTATTTGTATTTATTTGTTTTTTTTTTTGTATTTATTTGTATTTATTTGTATTTATTTGTATTTATTTGTATTTATTTGTATTCATTTATATTTATTTGTATTTATTTGTATTTATTTGTATTTATTTGTATATACTTTGTTTTTATTTCTTTTAGATTCTCAATTTAACTCCACTTTTTCTTTTTTTTTTAGTAGTAATAATTGAAAATATGATCTTAAACTTTGAAAAAATAGATTTTGGTAACAATAAATTAGTTGTTAATATTTGTGATGCAAAGTATGGATCTGGCAATTGGGGAGTGTTTGCATCCCAAAATTTCAAACAAGGTGAAGTGGTATTCAAGTGCGATGAATCCACCTGTGACTATGCTGAAGATGACAATATAGACTTGTTAAAAACTAAAGAAGAGTTGATCGAGTGCTGTAACACTTTTCCAGAGTGTAAAGATTTTCTTATCAGCTATAACCACATGGCTGATTATGATACATATGTGTTGCCAAGGAACTGGAAAGACCAAAAACTAGAATGTATATGTGGGCTCATCAACCACAGTTGTGAACCAAACTGTGCTTTAGTTGAGAATGACCATTTTGTCTCCCTGAGGAATATTTCCGCGGGTGAAGAGTTAACATATGATTACCAAACTTTGGATACAGAAGGAAGCTTTGATTTTGGATTGAATTGCAAATGTGGCTCTAAAGGTTGCTGCGGTATATTGTTGTTTAACCGATATAGGAATGATGAATGGCTGAGCGTGTTTGAAAAATATTGTTCTCCTCATGTGAAATATCATATCAACAATTTGAAAACAAAATGGTTCTCAGCAGATTGCTATGTTAAGCGATATAATTCCTCACAAAAAGGATTAACCGCTTTAAAAAGTATAGCGAAAGATACTTTGGTTGCCACTTTCTGTAATGCTGCATTGCCTGAGTCACATTACCTGAGATCTAGTTCGAACCCAAGTTGCTATCTGGTCGACAACCAAGTTTTCACATCGACAGATATAAGAACTGGGGAAGAACTAACTTTAGATTATAAAAGTGTCACTCCAAATGTGTGATTTTTTACAAATAACTTAGTTGCATGAGTTAAAAAAGTTCATAACTTGTTTTACTATTATTTTTTTATTAATTCATTTTTTTACACGATTGAAAAAAAGGTTAATGTTGTAAAGCTGGTGAGATAAATATATTTGTAATGTTCTTTCAACTTGCTTCTTTATTTAACTTTAAGTTATTATAAATATTAACCAGTTGCTAAAGTAATACCCGTGGCTAAAAGCATCAAGTTACCAACCCTTCGCGTTATAATAACTAAGAGTAATTAGAGTGGCATTTTCTTTTTAGCTGTATTATATGTTTTAAATCCTCCTGGTCGTTAGGGCTTTATTTCCAAAATCAAGCACCAAGTATTTTGCATCATTCACAAATCTTCATCATCCTGAGGAAGATTTGTGAATGATGCAAGGTACTATTTTGATAAAGGTGACTGCAAATCAAGGCTTCACTAAAAAAGAAACTCTTATTGCCAGAGTTCATTTTCCCATTCAATCTTTGGATTAAAAATCTCTTCATTTTTTTTTATTTTCTTATTTTTTTGTTTTAGTTAGGTCAACATTCCAGAACTTTGTTTTTTTCATACGACAGTATACAGCGTTGGACACCACTCGCAACTTTTTGATCGGCAATCACTTCATTTGCATGTTAAAAAATTTTGTCACTTAATAGGATATATCATGCAAATCCATGTTTTATTTTTTTTATTCAGTAGGTCACTTTTCCTATGTACTCATAAAGCCTGAGTTAAATGGTATAATTTTTAGTCAAAAAATAACTCTTTTCCTGTAACATTGTGTTTTTTCCCTGAATGTTGACTATTAACGTTATAAATGTACAATATAGCTATTTAAAATGTTGTTTTACCCTATGCTTCAGTATGATTTTGCTAACTGTTATTATTGTTCTAACCTAGAAACATATTCTTCAATAATTTGCTCAACTTGTCAAAGAAAGCTCTACCTACTTGAGTCAGAGAAACGTATGCTCGCCAAAAGTATCTAAGTATCAAAAATAGTTAAAACAAGTTTTTTAATTAAAGTCCATTTACTTTAACTTTATCTAAAAATATATATAAACACGTTATAACATATAAATTATATGTAAATCATATATAAAACATTTGTTAAAACATTTATAAAACGTTTTATAAACATATAGCAGATGGAAAATGGTACTGTGTTTGAAGCAAACAGTTAAAAAAATAAACATTGCATTAAAACAGATTTAACAAAAGCTGTGTTAAATTAAAATCGTTGAAATAACAAAACCAAACTTAAATTTATCTATACAGATGGAAACGCGGAATCAGTAGTCAGNTTTCTGTAATGCTGTATTGCCTGAGTCACATTACCTACGATCTAGTTCGAACCCAAGTTGCTATCTGGTCGACAACCAAGTTTTCACATCGACAGATATAAGAACTGGGGAAGAATTAACTTTAGATTATACAAGTGTCACTCCAAATGTGTGATTTTTTACAAATAACTTAGTTGCATGAGTTAAAAAAGTTCATAACTTGTTTTACTATTACTTTTTTATTAATTCATTTTTTTTTACACGATTGAAAAAAAGGTTAATGTTGTAAAGCTGGTGAGATAAATATATTTGTAATGTTCTTTCAGGTTGCTTCTTTATTTAACTTTAAGTTTTTATAAATATTAAGCAGTCACTAAAGTAATACCCGTGGCTAAAAGCATCAAGTTACCAACCCTTCGCGATATCATTATAATAACTAAGAGTAATTAGAGTGACATATTTATTTTTAGCTGTATTATATGTTTTAAATCCTCCTGGTCGTTAGGCCTTAGTTTCCAAAATTAAGCACCAAGTAATTTGCATCATTCTTAAATCTTCATCATCCTGAGGAAGATTTGTGAATGATGCAAGGTACTATTTTGATAAAGGTGACTGCAAACCAGAGGCTTCACTAAAAAAGAAACTCTTATTGCCAGAGTTCATTTTCCCATTCCATCTTTTGAGTACAAATCTCTTGATTTTTTTTTATTTCCTTATTTTTTTGTTTTAGTTAGGTCAACATTCCAGAATTTTGTTTTTTTCATACGACAGTATACAGCGTTGGACACCGCTCGCAACTTTTTGATCGGCACTCACTTCATTTACATGTTAAAAAATTTTGCCACTTATTAGGGTATATCATGCAAATGCATGTTTTATTTTTTTTATTCAGTAGGTCACTTTTCCTATGTACTCATAAAGCCTGAGTTAAATGGTATAATTTTTAGTCAATAACTCTTTTCCAGTAACATTTTTTCCCTGAATGTTGACTATTAACGTTATAAATGTACAATATAGCTATTTAAAATGTTGTTTTACCCTATGCTTCAGTATGATTTTGCTAACTGTTATTGTTGTTCTAACCTAGAAACATATTCTTCAATAATTTGCTCAACTTGTCAAAGAAAGCTCTACCTACTTGAGTCAGAGAAACGTATGCTTGCCAAAAGTATCTAAGTATCAAAAATAGTTAAAACAAATTTTTTAATTAAAGTCCATTTACTTTAACTTTATCTAAAAATATATATAAACACGTTATAACATATAAATTATATGTAAATCATATATAAAACATTTGTTAAAACATTTATAAAACGTTTTATAAACATATAGCAGATGGAAAATGGTACTGTGTTTGAAGCAAACAGTTAAAAAAATAAACATTGCATTAAAACAGATTTAACAAAAGCTGTGTTAAATTAAAATCGTTGAAATAACAAAACCAAACTTAAATTTATCTTTACAGATGGAAACGCGGAATCAGTAGTCAGATGTGGTG
>QPEY01000098.1:494869-506013 GCA_014706445.1 Hydra viridissima | reverse complement strand
AGCAGATAAAAAAGTAGCTATTACGTTATATTACTTAAAAGATACTGGATCTTTGGTAAATTATAAAAGCAAAACAACTAAAATTTTAAGTACACGGAAGTTGCCAGTTTTATTATTAAATTTATTATTTTATGCGGAAGCTTTCAAATTTAAAAAATGTAAGAGTTTATACGCATGCGTACAAATTTATATAAGAAATTAACCAGCCCGTTTGCCGAGATCTCGGCAAAAAACAGTGAAATCTCGCTATCCGGGCTAGCTCGTTTAATCATATAAACGCAAAATAAAATTAAGTTAAAATATTGATGACATCGATATCTCGGTAAACGGGTTAGCTCGGCAAACGAGCCAGCCCGCTTTCCATATAAACAGGCCCTTAGTTGACAAAAAGTTCAACCTAGCGGTTAAGTTTCTTAGCAGTGAGCTCCATAGCTAATATAAAACAAGAATTAAATACCATTTAAAGAAGAGTTCCAACTGAAACTTGCATCTCTTATTCGATGCAAAATGAGTTTTATGCTTGCAAAAAAAGCGCAGTGCTAAATTTGATGTTAAATGTTTTTGCGCCAATTTTTTTTATCGCATTGTTTTCATTTATCTTATTGTGTTCGATAACATTTTAAAATATGATTTAAGTATAATATCCTGATGCAAGATTGTTTCAGATGAACTTCTCTTGAAATAAAAAAAAAGAAAATGGTTAAAGTCTTTTTAATATTTATCTTATGATACTTTAAACAACCTTCAAACAAAAAAAGGTACATTTTTAGGTACATTTTTAAAAATCACTGTATAATGCAATAGCATTTTTTCCGAAAGGACTTGGGGGTACATTTATCAATTTTTAATTCTAGGTGCTCTTATAGGCGAATAATGCGTTCCATCTTCAATAACTTGAGTAGCATTTGATAAGAATTCGACCGTGTCGACGAAGTCTCTTGTTCAACCCACAACTAAAAATTTAATATTTAGTACGGCTCTTGTTTGTTTTGCTGTTTCGTAATGTTTTTAAAATCTTTGCCGCGAAAACTGTGGTGCACATGCAAAATTTACATAACTAAAAAACATTTACATTGTCATTAGAAAGTCAGTTACAATTTTAATGCACTATAGTACAATCTATCTATTTTTCTGTATCTCTCTCTAATTTCATGTTTTGGATGTTAACAAGTTTAGGAAGCCTACAAAGGTAATTTAAATTTTTAATCATCAGTACCCACTAAAAAAACCATTTTAGGAAGTTCAAGAAATAAACACTTAACAATCTATTAGAATGTGGTATGAAGCCTAAAGTAATTGTTAGATTGTGAAAGACAACTATTGAAGAAAGCTAAGAAGTGTTTCCAGTAAAGTTCTTCTAAATAATGCGAGTAATGCAGATAACATTTCAAAACAGACAAACTACTAGGAACTAACAACACAAGGCTTAATTTGGTCTTTGTTAATACCAAATATATTTCTTCAAGACGCATAGAAAATATAATTGGGCATACAAATATAATTTTTTTTTAGATAAAAAAGGAAATTTCCCCAAAGCACATCCCAATTACCACATTGTCACTAGTTGTAATTGCTCTTGTTTGTGTGGAATTCTTGATTGTTATTAATTTTTTGTGATTTCAAGTTACAATAATAGCTACATATTTGTTTAAAATTTTTTTTTTATCACCTTTTCTCCATTCTTTTAGTTCTTATGTAGACTTTCATAGAGTGTGAAAATTAAGAGCTGTTCAGCTTTGGGTTTTCAGATCAAGAATGGTAGGTCAGCTGTAAAATGTGTTTTAAATTTAACAGCTATATTTTTAATTTCATGAGTTTTTTTTAAATAAAAACAAAATTTTGGATGATTTCTTTATCAAGTTTGATTATTTGTACAGTAATAAATTAGCTATTGCTATTGAAAATATTTTACAAATTTGTTTTTGAAGAGAAGGAGCCTGGCCCCAAGTAAATCACATAGTAGCATAATTTTAAAGCGAAAAGTTCCCTCCACAGGTTCACATAGTGATAATGATGATGCAGATAGTGATTATCAAGTTAAAGCAAAAAGGCCAAAGGTTAGTTAATGGAGTAATCAAAATGTGTTAATGTCACTTGGTAGTATATATTTCTTTATAATTTTTTTTTACCTAGCAAAAAAAGATGCCATCAGCATACAACACTAACCAGTTTGTTTCACAGTTTCGAAAGCCCCTGTCAAATGCAAGTAGTGTGAATATTGACAGTAGTTGTGTTAGTAGTTCAGGAGAAGTATCTGCTCATGTAAGTTTTGTAATTTAAAAAATCAAATCATGATCCTTTTTTAAATGCTGTTTTTTTTGTTTGTTTGTTTTTTAAAAAAAAACTTTTCTAATTCTTTTTTTACAGTTTTATTGTTTTTTGTTGTTAAGGTTTTGTCCGTAAGGTTAGCTGGGTGATTAAATAAATAACCTTTTAACCAGCATGTTATCAAATCATTTAATTAATATTCTTATGAAAGTCTGTTTATTTAGGAATTACTTATCAAAAGTATTTTAGCAAAACCCTTCAAAGTGCCCATGAAAAATTTCAAAGGTAGTATAATAATGGATTCTTGAATTTTCTAAATATTGCAAACAAAGAGTCTCTTATTTTAATAGAAATGTGCCTAAATTTTAAAGAATGATTTCTGAATACTCTAAAAAGAGGTATGAAAAGTTTTGAATATAGAAAAAAATTTATGTCAAGGTTTTATACAAGTTTCATATTTTTCTCTTATTAGAAACTGAGTTTTTCATACAATCTTAATATTTTTCTCTTGTTAGAAACTGACTTGTTTGTTGTTCTTTTTTTTTTATTTTTTATTTTTTTTTTTGTTTTTTTTTCTTTAGGATTTAACTGTTTACTATTTGCAGTCATGTCTAATACAATCATACTTCATTAAAGTTTTCCCGTCTTCTACATAACACAATACATTAAACTATTTTCAAACTAAAAGTTTTGAATTGATTTTTTTAAAACTATACACACTATTAGATTTTGGAAGTATTATAAAAAGCAATTCTTCTTAAGCCAATTATTGTTCTATAAATGATAAATTTTATTTGAAGATTTATTTTTGGTCTTTAAGATTTACTTAACTGTTGTTTTTAAAATGGTATTTTGTTCTTTGTTCTTTCTTTCAATCTTCTGTTTACATACTTAGTTTTAAGTCTTTCTTTTTATTACTTTTCATTGAAAAAAACGTGTAAACAGTCAACGAAAATATCAAACTCAACAAACCCCAAAAACACGTTTTGTATTTAAATAAGAAAAGGTATAAAAACGTATATTTCAGCCATTGTGTACCCTGTTTATTTCAAACAACAGTTGTAGCCTTAGCACCATTATTGTAGAGTTTTTTAAAATTTGTTTCTAGGATCACACCATGGAAAGAGTTTAGGAATGAGAAGGACAATGAGTAAGCTTTGTTTATATGATCCATATGAAGAAGGCGCATTAGTTCTGTATTCTCCTCCTGAAATATCTGCTCACAACAAACTTACCCTTAAAAAGTATTGTTCAATAATTTTTAACTCATTTTATTATTATTTTTGGCTTTTTGTTAATTCCAGATTTTTTAAAGTTGTATTTTTTGCTCATTGTAGAATCCTTAACAAATTTATTTTATTCTTTAATTTTTTTTCAGTGAAGAAAATTTAGTACATGGTAAGTCAATGCTTTCTTTATCCTAGCTTTTTTTTCACTTAAAGGCCTTTTCTTAATGGAGTGCTTCAAAGAATTTTGGGTTTCAAATGCTTAGGATGTGATTTTTCTTTTAATGCTTTGACGTTTTTCTAGCAATTTAAAATCCGCTTTTTATATCTAGAAACAGAGATCAAAATTTAACAACCTTAATATCCAACTGACAACCTTAACAATCTTAATACTCTTGTTAATAGTTGTTCTGTGGAATGAAGTTTTAGTTGCTTTGTGAAATTTAACTTGATAATGAGCAAAATAAGGAATCAATCAAAAAGTTAGACTGTCTCTTCAGCGATTTAAAAAAAAAAAAAACCTACCTATTAAACATGTATAGCATTACTGATAAAGACAATTACAAAACAAGCTTATTGTTTTAATTACTTTTGGTTTTATTTTGACAGATTTATACACATAAGGTTTAGATTTAGTTTTAAAATTTATATTTATTATATAAGTAATTATTTTTATATAGAGTAAACTGAGGTAAGAGGGGATAGTTTTTTAAAATAAAAGTTGTGTGCATTGCATTTTGACAAAAAATTAGATATGAAATGCTTAAGTTTTAGCTAAATGAAAATTTGCAGAAATTAGGTTGATTGCATAAACTTTTTTAATAATATTTCATCCCAAAAGGGCTGAAATAAGACTAATGATCAGGTAAAATTATACAATTTTAAAACAATATATTTGTTATAATAATGTTGCAAGACTTAACTAAAACATGTAAATGATAATACTAAGTAAAAATTGATATAAGTTGAAATGGGATATATCTCAGTGTTTGTGTCCCATTTCAATCTTTCACTAAAGGTCTTTTCTTTTTTTGTCGTATGTTAACGTAATCTTAATTATAATTGCAGCTTGAGTGATAAGTATCTGAACAAAATATTTTGTGAAAAATAAAGTTTGGCAAGTTATTGGAGTAAAAAGTTTTTGAAAACTTTTATGATTATTATGAAAGCAAATTTATACCAGATTAAAGATAACTAAAAAGAATTTTTGTTAATTAACTTTTTTTGTTCGAAATGTAACAAATTATTCTAACATAACAAATTTTCAACATTATAGCGTTATGTTATAATAAGTATCCAGTCAAAGTTTTTTAAGATCAAAATTTTCTTCTAGTAATTAATTTTTGTGACATTTTGTATTGAATTGGACAATTATTGGCTTTAGTAACTTCTATGAGTCAATTTTGCATTGATTCACCTATCTTCTTTGTTGCATCTGGGTTAATTAAAGTTAGTTACGAACCAATTAGCTTTGAGATTTATCACTCTATTATGACACATTATTTAATCGCAACATGTCTTGAATTATTGTTTAAATCTCTTCGATTATCACTCTGAAAAAAAATGAGTCAATATTTCTCATAAGCAACTAATATTTTCTAATGTTTTAGCATTTAAATTTCAAACCAGATTTCAAACTAAAAACTTTGTTTATGTTTGGAAAATCATCAAGATACCTTAAGGAACGGTTAAAATTTGAGCAAAGAAAGTTGATAAACTAAAATTTTTTTTTTTCTTATTTGAAATCTTTGTTAAGTTTGCTTTTAGAATAATCATAAAAGATTTCATCAAAAACTTGTTTTTCTCTCAAATAGCCAAAGTTTATTTTTTACAATAAAATGTTTTGTTAAAAACTAACTTCTCTAATTGTAGGAAATAACAAGCTTACACCTTAAATATTACAAAAGTACACAATTTTATGCAGTCAAAATATAATATACTAAATAGTGTGAATGATGTTTGTAAATTCTAGGAAAATTTAACAATTTTTAAAGATTCTATGTTAAAAGAACATGGTAGCATTTCAAAATTTAAATACCACATAATTAGGAAGTATTAATTGAGTACTTTTAATTAACATAAAAAAACAACAGATTACTCATTTTAAAGATGTGTCACTGCCCCTTCTAACCCTATGTCCCATCTTACCTAGTCTTGCCTAGCTATGCTATATTATCTTATTTGTGTATTTTTATTTTAGTGTATAAAAATTTGAGATTTCTAATTGATGATTTTTTTTTAATGCAGTTGTTGTAGATCCTCAATTGACATCTGTCTTACGACCACATCAGAGAGAGGTTTTTAGTTTTGTTATGCTTTGCAAATAAATTTTAAGAGATAACTTAGAAGTTCTTGCTGTCTAGGTAGAGAAAAATCTAAAGAGAAGAAAAAAAAGCAGAAAAATTTTTTAAAAAGTTGAACATGAAGGGGCTAAAAATGATTTCCATGTTGTTGTTTTTTTCTTATTTGCTTTATGAGTTTGACAATCCTGTGATTTTCCTCCATACATTTTTCTCCATTTCTTCAGATTATTTATGAGTTATTAGAAAATATGTGTCTCAATTAAGAGATAAAATTACTTTTCTTTTCCTAAACAAAAGCTCTTGTGATAACTTTTTTGGTCTTTCAAAATTATATTTGATTTATCTTTGATTTTGTTTGAAATAAATTTTTATGCACTGTACAAAGGTAAAATATTTGTTTTAAGATTGTGTTAGCTTTTCTAAGAATTAGTGTCAGCTAATTTCTAGAATAAGTGATGATTGCATCATTGTCAACTGATGTCAAGTAAATTCTTTAAAAGTAAATTTTTGGAATTAGAAATTAATCCACAAACTGAAACCATGAAATAGTTTGTCATTTTTCACTAGGGTGTAAAATTCTTATACGACTGTGTTGTTGGTAATCGCATCAAGGAAAACTATGGTTGCATAATGGCAGATGAAATGGTGAACAGTATTTTTTACTGTTATGACTTTTTTGTTCATATGTGATATTCTATTATACATCGTTAAGATTTTTTGTTTCATGGCTTAAAAACATCAATATTTTTTAACACCTATAATATTGCAGGGCCTGGGAAAGACTTTGCAGTGTATAACACTACTTTGGACACTTTTGGTGAGATCATGGTTTGTGTTTATGACTGAATGTTATATTTTTTTTAGCACTGACTTGAGATAGTGAAAAGAAATGATAGTGATAAATGTAAGAACTGTATTGTGTTTACTGACTTTTATGCCTTTTTTTTTTAGAGGCAAAGCCCCACAGGCAAGTTACCAATTACTTATATGCAATCATTTGTATATATTTATACATATTATTTACATATATTTTTGTAATATATTAATACACTTTTTTTATTGTTGAATGCCAGTAAATAAAATGCTTAAGTTTATTTTGGGTATAAGCACATCTTCCTGCTCCATATTATTAAAATGTTTAATGAGTGAAATTAAATGTAAATATATTTTAGTATCAAATTTGTATTACATTTTAAGAAAACTGAGGCTTGATATGTGCATAAGGGCCAGTCTTCAAATAATTTTCAAACTTGTAACCTCAAACATGTTTTGAAAAGTTGCACTGTATCTTGCTACTAACTAAAAACACATATTAAGAGAAAATGAAGCATGTTTTTCATCTGGAATTACTAGGAGTGTTTCTTTACAATACTTATGTGTAAATACAAGCAAATGCATTTCTGATTAGTTGAAATGTCAATGAATTGTTGTAATTGGCTTAAAAAAGCTACATAATTATGCACATGGAAAATATTTCAGCTGGCTGATTTGTTTCGAAATCTTTAAAAAAATCAGATTTAAAGTCAACTTTAAGAACTCAGCTTAAGACCTCATGGATTTCATTCCATTCTGAAACTGCTAGAATTTGTTGTTCTTAACAGCTTTCTTACGAAAAAAATCTAAGAAATAGTCAATTTTTTTAGTTGTTTTCTGATCAATTCAAAATTATTATTCAGTTGTATGATCTATTGAGAAGTATGTAGGTTGGTTATTCAGTTGCATGCCAAAAGAATTTCACCACTATCAAAATACATCAGAATAATGAACCTTATAGTCTTATAGTTGGTGTGGGATACTTTTAATGTTAAAGGAACTAATTCAGAAAAACCAATGCCTCAAGCAATCAAGAAAAACATTAAAAATTAAATCATAATATATATATATATATATATATATATATATATATATATATATATATATATATATATATATATATATATATATATATATATATATATATATTTGAGTGTTAGCAATCAGAAAAAATCTTGATAAGGGTTGGGTAAAAATACCATAGAAAATAATGAGTTCTCCACACAAGAAGCACCCATTCAGTAAAAAAATTGTTTGGATTTTTTTTAATTCTGATGATCAGCTTTTTATTTTCAGGTAAACCAGAGATAAATAAAGCAGTTATAGTCGCTCCAGCAAGTCTAGTAAAAGTGAGTTATGTTTTATGGTTATTTTTATGATTCTGATTAGTTTGCTAAAAGGGAAATTTGTGTGAAGATTTACAAAATGATGTTAAAGCAGTCCTTATTTACAAAGTACAATAAAAGATTAAAAAATCCATTTGTAAGAATGTTTTTTTTTTTGTTTTTTTTTTATAAGTAGGGGAAACTGGGAGATTTGATCTCTTGAGAGACTTTGTTACCCTTCAATGTTTTTTTCAGTTTCACTCAATTCGCATTTGTAATTTAAAACTATGATTTGCTATTTAATTGCATCTTTACAGCTTTTTACTTTTGAAAGTAAAATTTACAAGATCATGCATTTGGATATTTTATGCAGTAAGAGTTTTAATTCTTGCCATACACTGTGTCCTATGTTTTTTTAAAATTATCTTAAGGATGCTCCAAAAATATCAAAACCAATTGAAAAGTGAAAGTTCCATCAAACTAAATTTCACAAAACTAAACTCAGGTACTACTTACACCAGAGTTTTTAACAGAATAAAAATGCTGAGCAAATAATTAAAGCAAAATTCAAGTCTCCCCAGTTTACCCAAGATTTATGCCACTGATTAATGAAAATTTAATCACAGGTAAAGAGAATTAATTTTCATCAGTCAGTGGCATAAGTTTATTTGGCATAAAACTTGCTCTAAATGTTTTTTATTTTAGAACTGGGACAAAGAGATTGAAAAGTGGCTGAAAGGGCGTGTGCACACTTTAGCTATTGATTCTGGCTCAAAATCAGAAATTGATGATAAACTATGTATTAATTTTATCAACAAGTTTTAAAAAAATTTTAACTTTTTTTGATGAGTAATGTGTAGATTACATTCACTACAAAAAAATGTTTTTGATCAATAATTTCGGTCTGTCTTTAAGTTTTAACTTTCCTTCTTTCAATTTAGCCTCTTTTATGAGCCAACAACAACTTCGAGCACCAACGCCAATCCTCATAATATCTTATGAAACCTTTCGTCTTCATACTGATGTCCTTCATCGTTCTCCAGTGGGTCTTGTAATATGTGACGAAGTAAGATTTTTAGCATTCTATATTAGTAATTTTATCATATACAGAGTTTGTAGCAAAGTACTTGTATGGTGTTTTGTTTCTATAGACTATTTTTGCTTTAGTAAGTTTTTATTTTTTTGTTTTTGTTTTAGTAATTTTTAGTTTAATTTTGTTTTAAGTTAAATTATTTAACAACATAATTTTTCTGCTTGTACTCTTGTACCAGAACATTTTCTACACAAAAAGTATAAACAACCAAAATTATTGTTCTGATTTTCCTTGAGTGTTGTTATTATTTTATTTTGAAAATCGTGTTATGGTTTCAAAAATTAAACTCTAATGAATTTAGTCTTTTCTATTTTAAAGTCTGTAAGCTATGTGAATGTTAGCTTAAAATCTAACCTAAATTAGTTTAAACATCTCCTAAATGTCTTAAGAATATCCTAAAAAAATATCTTAAACAAGAATTCTACATATAAATCTTTAATAATTATGTTTTTGTTATGGAAGTACAGAAAGTGTCAACCCCAACTTGAGGAGTGACTCAAAATGTATATTGGTCAGTTCAGTTATTTACCATTTCTGTTGTTATTTAGGGCCATCGGCTCAAAAACCTTGAAAACCAAACTTATCAAGCACTGAATCTTTTAAAAACTAAGAAAAGAATTTTACTTTCAGGTATTTTATGCTATATTTACTTGGAATAAAGAAGCACTATGTATATACAATGCATTTGCATAATTTTTGAAAGATAAATTTAGGAACGCCCATCCAAAATGATCTACTAGAGTATTTTAGTTTGGTTCACTTTGTCAATGGAGGAATGCTAGGTTAGTTGAAATTTTTTTTTAACAGCAAGCATTTGACAGTTATTTAACAGCAAAAACTTAACATAAGTATGCATGTATATATTAGGTGTATAACTTAGCTTCTGCCATTTTTTCTTAAAATTTAAGGCTTTATTTTCAAAATATATATGATAGTACATTTATGATTCAAAGTATTATCTATTGCTGACCATGAATTTTCCCCATCCATCTGGCAACAAATAAATCCTGTGTTGAAAGAACTAGTCAACTTTCGGAGAGTATAGCAGGTGTAGTAGAAGTTCCTATTTCAGCGTTTCCATGTATATTTTCACCAGTTGTGCTACATGGGACAAGCATTGTCATGCAGTAAAATCACTTTGTCATGCCTTTATTTGTATTTCGGCTATTTTTCCTTCAGTGCTTGTCTCAAACGTATCAGTTAAGTTCGATATATATTCACCTGTGATAGTTTAACTAAGTTTTACCAGCTCATAGTACACCACACTGAGCTGGTCCCATTAAATACAGAGCATAACCTTGGAGTCATAAATATTGGATCTGGCTGTTGATGCGGAAGCATGGCTAAGCAAGCCCCATAATTTTCTGTATTTTGGATTTATCATAGTGAACCATTTTTGTCCCCAGTCACAAGGCTTTGAAGCAGCTATTCACAAGCAAACAAACGCCATTCAATGTCCCTCCGCTTCAACTTTTACAGCATCCAATACCCTTGCTTCTGAACCATTCCCAGGGCTTTGAGGTGCTTGTAAATGACTGGCTGAGTCACCTTCAATGATTCTGTCAACTCTTCTTGAGTTTGGCATGAATCTTCCATATTTAAAGTCATCAACTCATCATCTTCAAAAACCTTTCCCTTCCACCACCATACCAGTCTTCTACTTTGAAATCAATGTTCTTGAAGCATTGAAAACATTCACAATACATTCTTTCACTAATAGCTGCCTCACTATATGTATCCAAGAGCACTGGTGAGCCTCAGCTGCAGATTTCTTTGAATTGAACATGTAAAGTAAAACTTCTGGCAAATGATGAGAATTTGGCTTATAAACTGACATTTTAAACCATTAAAAATATATAAAGCAAGCACAAAATCACATAAGTGATTTACAAAATCACAAAAGATATATAAAGTGAGTAAAAAATCTGTTATGTGATTTTGTACTCACTTTACATATTTTAAATGGTATATCAATTGAAAAATGGCAGAAACAAAGTTATACACTTAATATGTATGTATACAATGTATGTATGTATGTATGTATGTATGTATGTATGTATGTATGTATGTATGTATGTATGTATGTATGTATGTATGTATGTATGTATGTATGTAT
>QPEY01000098.1:471172-493154 GCA_014706445.1 Hydra viridissima | reverse complement strand
TATGTATGTATGTATGTATGTATGTATGTATGTATGTATGTATGTATGTATGTATGTATGTATGTATGTATGTATGTATGTATTTGTGTATGTAGGTATGTAGGTATGTAGGTAGGGTGTTAGTGGTTTTTAGGTTAGGAGGATTGGATGTATAAATATGTGGGAATACTTCCTGGCACAGTGTAATGTTAGCTGTCTGACTTATTTATGTTTCTCATCTAGTTTTCTTTGTGTACAGTATTCCTTCTTTAAGTTCTAATAATAGCAATCTTTTTCATTTTGAATAAAAAAATGCTTCCTTCTCTAAAGGTACTGTAAATGAGTTCCGTCGAAAATTTGAAGCACCCATTCTTAGAGGTCGTGATGGTGCTGGTACTGAAAATGATCAGAAAATTGGGGAAGAAAAATTAGCAGAAGTAAAAGGAATATTGAATTTTTTCTTGTTTTTTAAATCAAAGAATGCAAATAGAAAACTTAAACTATTGAATTTTTTTCAGCTTTTGTCTATTGTCAGCAAATGCATTATTAGGAGAACTTGTAAGAAATTCTATTTTTTTGGTGTTTCTTATTCTTTAGTTTGGTTTTTCATGTTTTCAATTTGTATGTTGAAGATTGTCAGTAGTCATGCGTTTATCTTTTAATACTTAAATAAAACTTTAGCAATTTAACTTTTTAGCCGCAATTCTTTCCAAGTACCTGCCTGTAAAAAGTAAATCCTTGTTTTATTTCATTATTTTTCATTGATTACATTTATAGTATATAACTTTTAAAATGTAAATAATACAAACAGATATGTGCGCAGAAGATATGTAAATTTAAATAGTTATGTAGGATGTATATGTGTCATTCTTATGTTTATTAATACAATAATGGTTTCATAATATACAATTTAATTGATTAAATATTTACCTTATTATCAGTATAAATATTGGTAATGCCATTCATTTTGAGCAATAATGAGAATCAGCCTTGATGTTGCTGTTATCATTGCGGATATTCTGACTTTACTATCATTCACCTGTTTGATTTTTATTTGAATCCAGCAGGGATTAAGTCCTTATCATTAAAATCTTTTTGTCCATTTTCTTATTTCTTTTTCTTTTTCAGCTGAGCAAATTGTGATGTGCAAGTTGGCTCCATTGCAATCCAACTTGTATAAAGCTTTTGTAAATTCCAAAGTTGCACGAATGCAACTGCAGGAAGACACAAAGTTAAATGCTTCTTCTCTTGCTTTTATCAATCAGATCAAAAAGTTATGCAATCGTTAGTCGTTTTTACTTTTAATGCATTTAGTGAATCCTTTAAGTACAATCAATTTGACTTAACAAGTAGAGATAAATGAGTTTAGAAATGTTTGTAACTGTGTCTCTTTGTTTATAGATCCAGAACTAATTTATGACAAACAAAAGCTTTGTGAAGATAACCTTCAGGAAGTTCTCAAAGAATTTCCAACTAATTTTAACACAAAAGTATTTGCTTCTGATCTTTCTGGTAAATAATTTTTTTTGTTGTTGTAATTTTTTTTTTTTTTTTAAGTATTTTTAGTTTTTCCAAAACTGTTTTTAATTTAATTTTTATTGTTTTAATTCAGGAAAGATGCAAGTTTTGGACTTTATACTGGCATTAGTTCGATCAACTTCAAATGACAAGGTTTATATTTTACTTTATTTGTGAAAATAATGTGAAATATTTATGTTTTATTTTACAAAGAACATTTATAAGTAAATTTTGCCCCTGAAATATTTACGGTACTTGAGTTCCTATATTTTAAATGCACTTTTATTCCCAGAAAGTTTGTTATGGGCAAATGCACAAACAGAAGATAAGATTTGATTGGTTTTTTTTTTCTTAAAAATGATTTGCTATCAGAAACAAAAACACCACCTGATTAACCAACCATTTTTACATTTGAATTTTTGTTTGCACTGCTGAAAAACAAATGAAAGCCAAACCCAATAAAAAATTCTTTTTTACTACCTAACCATTCATTTAGCTCCTTACAGCTGCAATATTTGTGTAGAAAAAAAAACTTGATTGACCTAGAAGTTCTAGTAAAAAATTTTTTGTCTCATTCAAATTTAAAACCTGCAAAAAAATAAAAAAGTTCAAAGAGCATTTATCAGCTGTATGTCGAAGTGTTTCGCGCATGCGCAGGTCCTTTAAATTAAAATCGGTAAAGCACTTACGAGTTAAAGTTTGCTTTGAAAAGAAAATAAACAATATAAAAAACTAAATTCTTAACTAACTAGCCATAAGAATTTGAAGTTGAATTTGTTATCGCATAATTTTGTGATTTTTGTTAATTCTAAATATTGTACAATTGTAAATAAATTTAGCCTTAACTGTTAAGGTTAAGTTTACATTTACTTACAATTGTACAATATTTAGTTTAAGTTAAGGATAGTCTACTAAGGTTTGCGTTCTTATGCTCTCTATAGTTCTACTCAATGCATGCAAAATACGAAATTTGCTTTGTATGATATTGCCATTTACATTTTCGTTAATTTTGTTTCGTAACAGGTTGTTCTCGTTTCAAACTACACACAAACAATAGACTTGTTTGAAAAACTGTCTCGATTAAGAGGTTATCAATACGTCCGATTAGACGGTTCTATGTCTATCAAAAAAAGAATGAAAGTCGTCGACAGGTTTAATGACCCGAACGTAAGTATTTAAACCAAAGCGAAATTGTTTGTCACTTTACTATCATTAAACGTAGCACCACTCGCTGCATGAAGCGTATATTAGCAGGTAAGTGCACATACAGCGTTTAAACGAATATTAGTGATTTTTTTTATTTAGAGTAACGACTTCTTGTTTATGCTGAGTAGTAAAGCAGGAGGATGCGGTTTAAATTTAATTGGTGCAAATAGATTGGTGATGTTTGACCCGGATTGGAATCCTGCGAATGATGACCAAGCAATGGCGAGGGTGTGGAGAGACGGACAGAAAAAAGAAGTAACTCATTAAAATTTATTTTAGTTATGATAAAATTATTCTCATTTAATAATTCTAATCTAACTTGGCGTTCTAATGTTTTTAATGTTTCTGAGAAATTGGATTAGAAAAATTAAAGAGTGTTAAAAATTTTTTTATTTATTTCATGATATTTGCTTCTATTATTTGTTATTGTGTTTCATTATTCTTATTCATTATTGCTTTTCATTACTATATATTTTTATTATTTACTATTATTATTGTTATTATCGATGTTGTTGTATTGTTTTACTATCGGTGGAATTAATCTTTAGGTGTTCATCTATCGGCTGTTATCGGTGCGTCCTTTTTTTCTTTATTTCTAAAATAGTATTTATCTCCCTACATTGTTTTTTTTTTTTTTTTTTTTTTTGCTTTTAACAAATGTTGTTATAAATTTAATAATTAAAAGTAGTCTTGAATTTTTCAGACTTCTTTTTGTTCGAAAATATACTAGTCGGTTGGGTTCATAATTCAACTTCATAATTTTTGCTCTAGACGGGTACAATCGAAGAGAAAATCTTGCAGCGCCAGGCACATAAGAAAGCTTTGAGCAGTTGCGTAGTAGACGAAGAGACTGACGTTGAAAGACATTTTTCTCTAAACGAATTAAAGGAACTATTCAAATATGATGCTGAAACAATTTGTGACACTCATGAAAGGCATGTATTTTCTTAATAACGTTCCTTGACGCGCAAGTAAGAATCACCGATTTACGCGTATAATGCTTAAAAACCTGAGCTTTATTATCTTTTTTAATTTATAGATTAAAATGCCGACGATGTGTCAATAATATACAAGTAAAATCTCCTCCAGACGATGCTGATTGTACTAATGATTTAACCCTTTGGAATCATAGTGCAAGCTCGAAAGGGATCTCGGATACAATTCTAAAACGCGCATGGAATTCTGGGATATCATTTGTGTTTCACCAGAAATCGCACGACGCGATGATTGTAACTGCTTAAATATGTAAATATTGTTTTGTAAAATTGTATAAATATCACAACATATACCTAGTATTATTAAGTTTAATAAAAAAAAAGCTACAGAAAATTATAAAAAATATTTTTCTATTTACATCCTGACATTGAAACACTACAAAATGCCAGTTATGTAAAGGTAGATAATTCATGTTTTTACTTTACATAAATTAGCACTGTATCAAAAGTTTTTATCCACCTATCCTGCACATTTTTCAACTGTGATAATTTTTTCTCTGTTAAATCTTAATTCACTAAATCCTAATTAAACAAAGTCGTGTTCCGTAAAAGTGGCTTCTATAACCTTGGAAGTTTTTATAAATACGTGGTTTTAATGGTCGCCTGGTGGACCTTAAATAAAAACCGTCGTTTTATGTGGGAGTTAAAGATATGCTTAAGAAGGTACTCGTTTTAGAGAAATGGATTTCTTCTGTTTAATTTATAAGTAAAGATATTAGCAAAAAATACATCTTTTGGAAATTGTAAAAAGACTTCCTAAAACATATTTAGTCAAAGATTTGCTGATTTTAACTGAAACTTTTTGAAAACCTCCATCATGGATTTCAATTAATTTCAATAATTAAAATTTTTAACTAAGGGTTTCATGGTACGAGGGATTTGAAAGAAAAACATTAAAGCATGTATAAAATTTTTTCGCGACCTCAATTAGCTATGGGGCCCTAACCCTAACCACGTTTTTTCCTCTTCTATTGATACCCAAATCGGTAACTAAGGCCAATGTTGTAGAGTTACTTTGTCGTAGTAAACTGTTTATTTAAAAAATATTTCAGCTCTGAAGTAATAAATATCGAGATAATAACCAAAATATATTGTCAGTTATTTCCATTTTCATTACATTGCGCTTATTCTTATATTTATCATTAAAGTAAGCAACTTTTTTATGAAATAATACAAAATAGCATTTATTATCATCATTTTGTATTTTTTAACGTAATTTTTTTCGTGATTTCATGGTTGTGTAATATTTTTTTAATTTAAATATCATGCGAATTTTGTAAACAAAAAAAATACATACATTTTTATGCAAAATAAAAAAAAGGTCGCATCAATTTTTATGCAAAAAAAACTTTATAAATCTAAAATATAAAGCCCAACGTTTGTATGTGTGTATGTGAGTGTGTTCTTTATACAAATCCATGATTTGATCCGATCCTCAACAAGTTTTGTACACAAGTCTAATTTTTCCCAGGGAAGATTTTAAGCTGGGTTTGAACCACCCCAAGCTTGCACCAACCACTCTTGCCCCCGGTGCGGAGGTAATTACGAAGCTGATGATTTTAATAGTTTTTACCAGTGAAAACCAAAAATTTGTAAATATGTGTTATAATCTTTGATTATAGGTACTCGAAAAGCTTATGATTATGCATGTTTTTTTTGCCATTCTAAAAGAACTATGCTAAGAAAAAATCGGTTTTAGGGACAAAAATTCTTGATGCTACGAAGTTCTCCTTCGAAAACATCGCAAAGCCGTGATTTCGAAGTAAATATTACTCATAATTATTTACTCATAATAATTACTCACAATTAGTTACTCATAATAGTTTTAATTTTTTTATTTTATGCAATAGAGCAGTTTACAAAGTTGTTAAGTTTTTGAAGGTCCACATTTTTACAAGTAAGTAAAAGATCATCATTCAGGTTAGTCGTATTACGTATAAGCCTTTTCCTTACATGAAATTGTAACAATTGATTCCAGTTGAAAGTTTTTTTTTTTTTTTTTTTTAATAACAATTTCTGCATCTAATAATTGAAGTTTAGAGTTTTTTAAATTTTGCTTCTTCTGTTTCGGAGAAAAATAGTGAAAATAAATTTTTTGGAGAAAATGTCACAGAAAAATACAAATATTTTTAAAACTTGATTTAAATTTTTTTTCTAATATTGATCCTAAGGTGATCAAGATTAATACCGATTGCGTATTATATTTTGAAGATCAACACCGCATTTGTTACTTTTTAATCAACATAAAACGTAATGCTTTTACCCTATTTATACAATTTTAATCGGTTAAAAACAGATAAATTGGTTTTTTTTAATAATCATCATAAATGTGCTATATATGGCACACTCATGGTAATTTGTCACCACAATCACGCATAGTTATAGGATCGGCATGTCCAAGTTACAAAAATAATTTTAACGTAAAAATAATTTTAACGTAAATCAAACAAAAATAATTTTAACGTAAATCAAATATCCTACGTTTATTAAGCATATACAATTTAGACATTTGTGTGTTGGTCATGACCAATGCACACATGAGCTTATGTAATCTATATTGTTTAGAATTTTAAAACACTGGTCTTGTATGCTCATATCTATTTGTCTTATATTCAAAACCAAAAAAAATGGTTATTATGAAACATCGTTTATTATAAATTTCTAATACTCAACGTTCAGCGAACTAGGTTGTTAAATATATTATTCATTTTGACTAGTTTCTTAGTAAAATAAACAGAAAAATTCAATCTGAAATTGTGGGTAATTTGAAAAATTGTAGAAAATCTGTTACATTCATTGAAAGAGAAGTTAAAAGCAGATTTTCTAACAAAAGTAAAAATACAAACGCCACCACCACCACACCACCAGTCTTTGAGAAAAAAAGAATCCTCTGAAGTGTAATTTTAGTATCGGATTATTAATATCAATATGAAAACAAACTCTGACAGGGGGTTGAATTTAAAATTTTTTTTAATCGTTTTGACGAGAGAGACGTGAACAAATCTGGGTATGAATTGTCTTCAACATTTTTAATCTACATAATTTCGCATGCAATTTAATCGTTCAATGTGATACACAGAGGTCCATATTATCTACAGAAGGTTTTAAAGATCTCACGCATATGGGACGATTCACCGCTAATAAATAATATCACGGACTCGTTCAAACTGGATTCATCGATAAAGATTTACGTTTCAGTTTGCTTTACTTCCTAGTATTAGTGAACTTCATTAAGAAATCGTGCTATGCGTTACGTGAGTCTCTCGCAGCGCTCTGCTCCTTTTTCTTTGGAACTTTCCATTTTCGCAATTTTCGAACCAAACTGAATAGCCCTTTTCGGTAAAGAGCTACAGAAGTGCAGACCTAGATGACCAGCAATTTCACGAAGCAATATTTTTTCTCCATACCCTCGCGGTAAACGAGGGTCACACTAGAAAAGCATGAACAAACAAAATAAAAAGTTGAAAACTTAAAACAATGAAAATATATATACAGCGGTGGTAAAAATAACAAATACATGACCCTATACATTTAGAAAAATACATGTTACTCTCAGCAATTGATGAGAATTTATGATTCTTTGTTATTTTTATGTTTAGTGTTAATACATATATCTTTACAAAAGTTAATAAGTTTTCTTTAATTTTTCTTATGTAACTAACAATTATCTTTAAGTTGGAAATTTAGTGGAAAAAACAAATACAGAAATGGTTAGTTTGAATTTATATTGAGAAAAATCAAGAAAATTCAATGTTTATATGATAATGTTTATATGCAAAAGGTATGTTATTGCTTTATACATTACCTAGAACAATTAATATTTTTGTTACATGTCCTTTTTTTTTTAACTTAAATAAGTGTTTTAGGCATGCTGTTGACCAATATTTAACATATTTATAACGGATTAACGTACCATGATGCTTTTACAGCCTCCAAATAAAGCTTTGCATAAATAATGCGAAGATTTCTTACCTCCACAAAACACTTTTGCGTTGCGTTTTAACAGCCTGCTTACCTTCAGACAGATTTACAATTACAGAAAAATGGAAACGTTAATTTAATACAATTAATCAAAACAGTCACACAGGAAAATATCGAATGTTTGCGTTGCAAGAAAAGACTGTAAAAATGTTTGCAAAATACTTTACAGGCAAAAATTAATTCTGTTGTTACATGCTATGCAAAATGAAAATGAAGCAAAAAGAATCATTAGAAAGTTTATTGACGTTTGTATTTTTTTAAACTTTACAAAGGTAAAAACGTTTTGTTTACATACTTTAATACAGGCTGGAAGGCTTGAAAGAAATGAAACCACGTTTTCATCAAGAAACGGAAACCTTGCCTCACGCCCATGATCAGAAATACATCTTAAATTTCAAATAAAAATATCAAGTAAAATTTTTTTACATAACAATCACTTTAGAAGGTAAAATATTCAATACTCTGTTCGTTTTCTGATAAAAGTTGAAATGTGCTTTTATATTTAGAGGAACAGCTAAAATACCTGTCATCTCTTCCAAGATTTCTTGATGAAATCCTCTCCAACTCCATATGCATTTCTTCAGTTAAACCCACCCACCCGGAAGATCTGGAAATATTCATTCAAGTGACAGTTTTAAAATCATATTCTACTGCATATTTGTTTACGCATAGATTTAAAAATAATTGTCTCAAACATTTTACAAATACATTTCAATAAATGCTGACTGACTCATATTTTGTTCTGTGCCTAGCATATCCTCCTAGCTGCTCATCAGCACCCATTCCACACAATAAAACCTGTAAACAAACATGTTTAAACTTATTTTGCTGTTATGATAAACGATAAGAAAAAATAACAAACAAAAATTCAAATGAATAGCATGTAACCTTAACTGGACTTTTGTAGCATTCTTGAATAAGATCAAGAGAGTCACTGGAGGATATTGAGTCACTGGAGGATATTGAGTACAGCTTTCCTAAACCACGGGCAGCAAACCATAATGCACAACCAATACTATCATCCAAAACAGAATCCAGAGGGTAAACTAAATCTGAAATCCTAGATTTCCTAAACAAACAACAGTAAACAATAATTAAGAATTTGTAATGAAAACCATTTTACAATAACAATTTGATGCTAAACTACAATATGGAAATATTGACTTTCAGACTAATTATATAGGGTACAACAACAATTTGCAGATTAATTTTAGCTTGGTTTTGTAATGTAAATGAAAAATTTCTAAAACTTGTTTTTGTTGGTTAATGTTTAATTAATGCTTTAGATTTGAATGAAACTGTAAATAAAAAAAATTTTAGTGAAAATTTTTAAAATGGAAGCCAAAAGAACTGAACTTTTGGTTCTTCAGTTCTAAAAGTTCAGTTTTTCACTTCTAAAAGAACTGAACTAAAGCTTTAAATTTGATTAACGCAGGTTTGCCTGAAAGTGAAGTGATTATTTCTGGAGTTTCTAAAGCTACATTTTACAAATGCCTTCTCCAGTGAACCAAAAAGAAGATAAAAAGTTCACAAAAAAGCTTAAAAAGCATGCTGAAAAGAATCCTACTATGTTCATCAGAAAGACAGCAAAACTGGTCGATGTTGATGAGAAGACAATCAGAAGAACTCTAAAAACACTTGGAAAAGTCAGTGTAACCCAACCTACAAGCCAACTTTTGACAGAAAGGCTAAAAACTTTGAGATTGGAGTGATCAAAGAAGCTTCTGAATCAGCTGAAAAGTTATGCTTTATCAACACTCAAAGTTTTTTAACATGAAAATCTTTTCATATTGACTGTGTGATCAACAGACGAAATGACAGATTCGCAGTGAAAATAAGTGATAGGGTACCACCTGTGTGTCACACCAAGCACCCTCATTCCATCATAATGCTAAGAATCATCACTTCTAATGGAGAGAAATGTTTAATCTTTATCAAAAAGAAAAAGTTACTTTTAATGTGAATACCAGCTTACTTAACATTATGGCAATTTCATTTTTCAACAGGACAATGTACCCTGTCATCAGAACAATATGGCTAATTTCTGGGCCAAAGACTGTTGACCACCATCCAGCTCTGACATGAATCCTCTCAACTAGAGTGTGTGGAGTGTAGTTGAGAATAAAGCTTTCAAAAAGGCCAACTCAAATGTCAAGTCAATAAAGTGATTGATTGCCCATGTTTAGAACTCAATGTCAAGAGACTATATAATCTGCACCTGCTAGTCCTTCTGCCCTAGGCTTGAGATACTGATCAAAATAAGGAGACCTAATCGAATGTTAAGGGAGGAAAAACATTTATCTTTAACTTTTATCAATATGCCATGAATTTTTTAGTGCTTTTAAAAGTTCATTTTGAAAAATTATCTAAAAAGTTCATAAATTGCTGCTGCACTGTAGCAGCAATTTATGAACAAAAAAAAATCAGTTTTTGGCAATACCATTCAGTAAATGCATTTAACATAATTTAAAAAGAAAATTGTTTTAAACATAAGAAACTTCAACGCTAAAGGCTTTGAACTGTCAATATCAAAGAGGAAAAAAAATTTGTGAGGATGAAAAAAGATAAAATCACCTTTTTTCTTGAAGCTCTTCTAATGTAACATCAACCTAAAGAGAGAGCATTCACTTAAGTTTCAGTAGATCATAACTTCTTTTTGTTGTTTGGAAAAATTCATAGAAATATATAGAAACTTATATTTTACATTCAGAAATAATATGATCTATAATAATGGTTCTAAAAATAAAATAGAAAGTTTTTTTTTTTTTCAATTACCTTTGTTGCTATTATAGAATCATCCTAAAGGGCTAAACAGGTCTCCCATTAAAGAGGTTTTGTGTGTAAATATTAGCAAAACAATAAAACTGTATAATTTAGTAAATAAAATAGTAATAAGTAGTAAATGTAAAACCTTAGAGAAAGTTTACTCACTTCAATAAAGTTCCATTTCCTATCAGTTGGCAACTCTCTTAAAGCAAGTTTTCCTGATACTCTATCTGGAACATCAAAATTGGCTATTTCGTTAGTTTTTTGATCACTTTTTCTGAGACCTTGCTTTGCTGCAGGTTTCTGTTGAAATGCAACATTTATGAGATCAATAGGCTCATTTTTTGGAATACATCTAAAGAAACAAACAAACAAAAACCAATAAAAGCTTTAACAAATAAAGCAGCTATAAACTTAAATAAGATCTTGACATACAAATCCGCTAGAGATGCCAGGACAACTGAATCAACACCACCAGAAAAAAGGATTCCAACATTTGCATGTATTTTGCTGATACCATCATTAAGCTCCATATTGCATAATTGACCAACAATTCTGGGTAAGTTGTAAACACGAGTTTTAACAGACTCAAGTAAAATCTCAAAAAATTGATTTTGTAATAGTTTTATAGAGTAATATTTAATAAGTTTTGAACTGCTGTTCAAAGTGTTGTGCTGGTCAAAATGTGTTTCTTTCTCCTGATCACATAAGCAACACTTTTTACTATTATCAGTGCCTTTCAGAAATTTATTGACTTCTAAGGAAGATAGATGATCTGGTGACAGTTTACTCCAACAACCACAGGTGTTCAGCAGACCTGAATCAGCTGAACTAAGTAACTTATTTTCATGTACCATTTGCTCAAAATTGTCATTATCATTACTGGTTTGTTCATAATAACATGATTGCTGGTTTGTTTGTATACTTTTTAAACTAATTTTTTTTTTTTCATCCAAATTTGTTAATGGAAAAAGATTTTCCTTTCTCAAAGTATCAACTGGTTTAAGACATCTATGTTCATAGATGCATGTAGTGAATTGTGTTTTTTGATCTAATGTAGATATTGGGAACACCTTAGTAACATCAGAGATTGTTTTATCTTGTAGATCATTAAGCCGCATACAGTAAATACATTTTGCAGGCACTTCCTTAAAGTCCTAAAAAATTTTATTCATTGAATGTAATTGTAGAACCTAATTACTACAATAAATGAAAGAATACATTAACAAAACAAAACAAAAAAAGGCAATATCATTCAGAAGGAGTTTACACATAAGAATCAATTCATCATTCAACTTAATACCTATATTAACTTATTACAGTGTCAAAAAGTATTGCAGACTATGTACACAAGTGACATGAAAAAGAGTTCCAACAGAAAATATTATGGGATTAGCAAATAAAGTTGACAATTGTGTTCCAATGTGATTTAAAAAAACAAGTGAAAAGTTTAATAAATATAAAAGTATAAAAATGCATGCTGCTCATATGCAATGGATCAAGAATCCAAAACTTAGAAACATATCTTAAAGTTAAGATATATCAGGGCTCATTGAGTTGTTAAAGAATAGTTAGAAGTACATTTTAATCATTCATACAATTTATTTAGTGATTGTACTGAAACAAAAAATTTAAAAAATTTAATAAACTTTGGGGCTTTATTTGTTATTTCATGATTTGAGAATCTTAGTTCAAAAACACTTTTCTAGAAAAATCTTGAAATAAAAAAATTTGATCTTTAAAACTTGTTGATTCAATGAATCATTTCACTACAACATTAGAATTAAAATTGAACCCATGACATCTGTTACTACATTGACCACTAAATTGCTGAAATGCATCAATCAAATTTTAACAATTTAATTGATCTGAAAGTCATTATTAATGATTTATTGAGAATGATTATTGAAGTAATGATTAAGCTGATCTGAGAATGTAAAAGTAATAGGCTTTTTTTATACATAGAAGTATGTAGATCCATTACAGATTTTTAGAAAAAAGTTTGCAACCCCATGATCTAGTTGTTGAAGTTTCTACCTTGTCAATAGAACAAGCACTTAGAGATCTACTTCTAATCCAGTGCATTATTTACTTTTGTGAGAGTACACTCTTTTGTTTTTTTTTTTTTATTTCTCTATCAAACCAAATGTCTTTGTGCCACTGGAAAAGAGGATTTAACAAATAGTTTTCAAAAAATCAGATTTATCTTTAATTTATTTAGAACTACTTTAATTAAATTAGTATTATTTTTATTTAAAATTACTTTTATTTAGAACAAGCTGGAATACCTGGGACTTTACACTGGGTATTCCAGCTAGCATATAGTAAAATGAGACATTTTATGGGGGTCTGTTTAATAAAAAATATCTTTTTGTTTCAAAGTTTTTTGTTTAAATGTTTCTTTTCTGTTATTCAAAAACTTGTAGGCCACTGACTTAGGGATGGTCAGGAAAGGGATGCCACCATTGAATTCAAGGAGTAAATTTACCACTATGTGCAAAATTTCAGCTCATTTGGACAAATCCCCACAGATTTGCCTCACTCCACCTTCACCTCCTCACCTGGGGCCAATGAATGGATGAAGGGGTTGGAACTTGGTTCCTGCTATAAGCACCCTGAACATTGACCCCAGGGTGATCAGTACCTGGGCTAAAACCTTTTCTGGGTGAAAATACCTCCAAGTGTAAAATTTGCAAATGCACAGCTTTGGACCAATCTGCACCAAAGGTATGTGATTTGTGTTCCCAAATGCACTTTTAAGTCACTTAAATTTTAAATCCTTTATTTTAAATATTTGAATTGATACAAATTTTATGGCCTAACTAGAAAAACATCTTTCCTGCATTTAACTTTGGATACACATTATAATTTATTTAAAGTAAAATGCCTTATAGATAAACAATCCTTAACAGATTTTAAATGCCTTATAGATAAACAATCCTTAACAGATTTAAAATTTTTTTTTTTCATTTTTTCCAAATGACATAACTATCTTAGTGCAATTGGAGAGTGGTTTTGCATTGAAGTCATGAGGGGAAAAAGTCCATACTATAAATATCTGCTTTGCTTGTAATAATTTCTTTGGATTTATTTGTCGGTATCCTGCTACACCACCACCATCTTTAAACCACCACCATCTTTAAAACACATCTGATACTCCTCACTGGTATAGAAAAATATTTAACAATGTTTAAGACAGATCAACCAACATTTTTACTAGCTATTTGATTGGGGGTAGCATTTTTTCCTTCCATCACAATTGTCATACACAATTGCTTTCTGGCTTTAGGTAATTGGCTATTGAAGGATAAATGTCTTTTGAAGATAAAAGAATAACTTTCTCTTCTTGCCAAGTGTAAAGGAATGCATTAAAGTTACCTTTTTTACTGAAGGAATCCTTATATGCAATTTGTAAAATGTTGTCTCATATTGTTCACTTAGATGTGGATTTTCTTTTTTAAAATTATGAATTGATGCTTAAAAAAAAAGCTATCTAATTTATGAAGAATGTAAACTTTTGTTGATTCTTCACAAACTTTCAAAAATTTTTTTTGCACATTTTTGAAAAATTAACTTTTTCACCTATTTCAATTGGTCAACAGTATTGTAAAATCTAATTTAGAAACAATAAGCTCTGATGCAAAATTACCATATCGAAATTCCTGCGACCAACAGATGAAAGTACAAAACAATTTTCTTTAAAACATGATAGCAGGCTCCTTCTCCCATAGCAATCTCGGCCATACCAAAGACAATTGGTCTTTTCCTAAAACAAATACATAGATATTCTATAAATTCTCTGATAATACTTGCTAATATTATTTTTTGCAAACTAATTAAATAGATTTATCAAATATAAATTTTTTAATTTTTCTAGCAGAAAGATTATCAATTAGTAAAAATTACTTGAAAAAATAATATAAGGAGTATAAAATTACAAGATAGGCTAAGTGATGTACCTGATAATAAATAAAGGCTCTTGGACCGTTTATAGAAGAAAATACATCAATTATCTCTTCATCACTGTTACAAATAAGAAGTTTATTCATAAGGATTTCTGTATCATTAGCAAAACCATCTACCTACAAATGATTTGTGAAACTAAAAGACTGTGAATTAACTTTGGCTTTATCTTATAAAAGAAAGTAATACTTTAAACATTAGATTACATATACATAGATTACATACATACATACATACATACATACATACATACATACATACATACATACATACATACATACATACATACATACATACATACATACATACATACATACATACATACACATACAAATTTCAGGCAAGGCTTTAATTTATTTAAAAATTTTCAAGCAAGACTTTAGTTTGTTTTAATAAATTAAGGCCTTGACTGAAAATTTTTAAATACTTCATTCTGGCTAATGTTTCAGTGAATAATTGTTATGCATCTACATAAGATAATTTTCAATTTTAAATATTATTTACCTTGAGCCGTCCGCCAAAAATCTCACCATTCCATAAAAGTACATCACCAGAGCTGGAAACAAGTGGCTGTTTTGTTAAGTTTCCTCGCAGATGAAGTACGTACCCATAAAAAGTGAGATTAAAGGCTTTACCATCTAATACGAATTCAGTGGCATAACTTCCTGAAACATCTGGCCCTCTTCTTGTCAAGATACTTTGGAGAGATTCTGTATTTACCTTTTAGTCAGAAAAATAACTGAAAAGTGAAATTCAAAATAGAAATTTGTAAAATTAAATGAGTGAAGTTTCTCAATAGAAATTTTTTTTACATTTTGCTGCTGTTGGTTTTTGATAGTGATTATACAGAAGATGCCACACATTGCAGTAATAATTAAAAATTGATGCCAGAGTAAGTCTCAAGTCAAGTCAAGCATGACGGAGTGCTTCTAGAGGAATAGCACAGTTTTGCACTTTGCCCAGGTAGAAAAATACAATTTTGATCTAACAATTTTAACTTTTTTTTTATTGTTAACAAAATTTTAAAATTTTAACTAAATTTAAAAAAGTTGATGCAAACTTTCATAAAAAACTTTCACTAAACCAAGTTGGTTTTATACTAAACCAAGTTAATATTTATATAAAATGAACCAAAACAAATAGAATAGAATGACATTTTTTCTTTGAGCGTTATTTACATTATGATGAATAACATTATTTGCAAAAAAATTCTCTCTGAAAAACACAATTGTTCACATCTGAGATTATTAGCTAAGATAAATCAAGCACTATTTATTTCTTTTTGTAACTGCCCTGCTTCATACGCCTTGACTTCCCAAGTCGTTTTCCTTTGCCACTTTTTTTATTTCTCTGAAAAGAAGGTTGAACATCAATTCAACTTTATAAACACCAAATCAGTTACCAACAAAAAAAAAGGAATCAAACATTTCAAAGGAACATAATTCAAAGTTTTAAGTCAAATTTTCAAAAAAATCAAATTCAATGAACAAACTAAATAAGTGATCATAAATGAATCACCATTTTAAATGAACATAAAGAATCATAAAAAATCACTATCTTAAAAAATGTTAGTGCTTTTAACTTATACCTAAAAACCAAAACACAAACTTATTTGTTCAGCTATTACAACTAACACTGTAATAAAAATAAGTTTTCGGAAAACAACTGCTTACAATATTTATTAAATCATTGTTATAGTATATTGTTATAATAATTATAATTAGTATATATAGTGCATATTAGGTAGTTAGTGAATAGATTATTAAGAAAAGAAAGATAATTACATTTTGATTTCCAATTTTCGATTTTCCATTAATGTGAGGTTTATATGAACTCATGTCTTTAGAACTCTCTGCATCATTTTTCTTTAATTTTCTTTTTTTTCCGCCAAAGCCAAACTTTTCATCTTTGAATTTTCGTTTCATTCCACGAATGCTTAATTCTTGTTGTTTACCTCTAGAAGGAAAAAAAAGACTAAAATTAAAAATACATTAAACAAGCTTTAAATTTGCATTATTTTGGTATAAAATATTTGAAATAATTATAAATATGCTAAGTCAGAGTTCATAGTATAATTTTGAGATCTTCCAACAAAAGTTAAGGAAACTTTGATCACCATAATGGCATCTCATGCTTGAGATTATAGAATATTTTTTTGTAGAAAAAAATTGTAACTTTATCTTTTAAAATTGTATTTAAGTAATTTTTTTACATTTACTGAAGAAAGTTTCTTGGAATCAATAACAGTTCTAAGAAAACGCTTCTATAGAATAGTTTTATTTAAATTTATATTTATTTGGTTCCTGTCACTTTTTATGTGAGTGGAACATTTTATAAAAGTTAAAAGTATTTTTGTTGGTTACCAAAGTTTTATACCCCTATTTTTTTTTTTTTTTTTTTTGTAGAAACAGACATTACATAATAAATTATAAATGTTAATAAAACAAAAATATATTGAACAATATTTTAAAAATCCTAAATGTATCAAACAATAGCATCACTAACTTAGTTTTAGTTGCAGAAACATCAAATATATCTTCATTGTCATCATTTTCTCTCTTCTTCTTTCCTGAAAAAAGAATTAAAAAAAAACAATTTTTTCTTTAAATAAAACAAAAACATAACAAAAGATAGTCAAAGTTTGCTATACAAGAAGATTTTTGAATGAAGATTTGAAAAGAACTGTTTTCTTTAACAGAATAAGTTTTTTATTAAATCTAGCACAAACATAAAAAGATTTTTAATAGCTTAGTTGCAGGGCAGGGTGGCCAGCCACTTTGTTCATTCAAATTCCCTGACTTTTCCCTGACTTCTCCCTGACTTATATTTTTCCCTAAGTTACTTGAACTTGTTTTCCAGTTTAATATCAATAAAGGAAATAACTTATAAGCTACAACTCAGAGTTTTTTTTGTAGAAAATTCATTTATGTTATACAATCGTACTTTATGCTTCAGCCTTAAAACTTGTAATAAACTTATAAAAAAGCAATAACTACTAATCTAATAATAAAACATCACTAGTCTATATAGCTTTCAACTCAACTTTTTGAAAAATTTGAGTCGTTGATTGTTTTATATACCTTTTTCTACTGTATTAAAACTTAAGGTACTAT
Source organism: Hydra viridissima (assembly GCA_014706445.1). Lineage (NCBI taxonomy): Eukaryota > Metazoa > Cnidaria > Hydrozoa > Anthoathecata > Hydridae > Hydra > Hydra viridissima. The sequence goes on along the minus strand of QPEY01000098.1, from coordinate 475,633 downwards.
ACTGGGTCTGCTACCAATATATATAATAGATTTGCATATTACCAATTAGGGTTCAGAAAATTTTATAAAAATCTTTAAAAGAATTATCTTAAACTTTTAAAAGAATTAACACACACATATATAAAAATGTTAAAAAGTAAAGATTTTAAATATAAAAAAAATGTTTTTTTTTGTTTTTCAAAAATGATTTATTTCAGATTAAAAATCATTTTTTAATTTAAGGAAGTAAAAATAATTCAAATCTATGTAATCAAAAAAATTCAAATCTGTTCATTCCATTTTGCGTGAAAGCATTTTTATTTCAGCTTCAATCTCGTCTTCAATCTCGTGTATATCTTCCTGATGATGTTGATTTAGCTTTGTTTTTTTAGCATTTAATTCCTTGATTTTCTGCACAGCTACTCTTTTATCAATACTTTCTTTTTCTTCTTGCATCTTTTCTTCTCTCTTTCGTTTCAATGAATCTTTGTAATGTGAATGAGACATATTTACACTTTTAATCATTGATTTGGTTATTTCAACATTGCAAACTCCAACAATATGGTGAATTCCATCATATACCTGTCTTTGGGCAACTACGGAGCTCTCATGTAAATTTTCTACAAGAACATCTGAATTAATAGAAAACCCATTTCAAGAATAGATGTTTCAAACTTTTTACCGAATTCATCACTGAGTATATCAAAAAACTTCCTATTAACATTTGGTCCATCCGTAGATATTTGTAAAATTTTAGCTTGGAGATTTTCATTTAGGACATTTGTAAAACCTTTGTACAAAACATAAGCAGTTGCATGGCCAAGAAACACAGACGAAAAGTATCTTGAAGTCACTTGGTTACACATCCCAATATCGAATGCAAATATCCATTTGGCCTTTTTGAACAACTTCATTTAAAGATTCATCAAAACATACAACAATGTGGTTAGAGTTAAAGACAGCTTTTAAAACTAGATCATGAAAATACGGGGCAAGTCCGTGTGTAATGTTATAGGCCACTTTAGTTTTCCCAATAGTCATTTTTTTAGCAATATAACTGTCAGAAAACATACGCTGAAATAGAAGTCCAATTTCGGAATATGATCTGTATGAAAAATATATAAGTTACGAATAAATAAGTTATAAATAAGTTACGTATAGCGCCCAAAGTATTTCAGAACGTGTTAAATCATTTTGAGCCGTAAATAGAGAGAAAACTGGTACTGATGTGCTGGAAGAAGTTGTTGAAACGATTGATGCTAGTTGAGAAGATTTTAGAAATGAATCAGTAACTAATGAAGTTGATGAAGCAGATGCTTTTGATGCTGTATTTTTCTGTGACATATTATTGTTAAAATAATCCAGTACTTTTGGTTGACTTTTTAAAGATATGTTTTTTAAATGCTTGCCACTTTTTTCATGGCTTCTAACTACCATTATACCCATAATACATAGAGAAAATGTTTTTCCACATACACTACACAAAGCCTTTGTTTTATCATTGGTTCTCTTTAGCCAACCCCATGATGGATGGAATTCATGATTGATCCAGTCATTGTCAAAATAAGTTAGTTTAGACATTATTGTTACTATTTTTTACCTGGAAAAAATCTACTCTACATAAACATACAGTTATAAAATATATTATATAGATATAATATATACAATTCATATAGAAACACACAGTTAAATAAATTGAATACAAAAATAATTTATTTCAAAAACAATTTTCAAACTTTAGATAATAATATAATAGCAATATCATATTTACTATTTTTATCAGAATTTAAGAGGGTTGTAACTGCAATAACAAAAAAAATATTAAAATGAATTGAATTTTTCTTTCCTTCTATTATTCACCTCCCCAAGGCCAAGGGGGCCATTTCAGTCAAGGAGGTTACTCATTTTTTTTTTAATTTAATTTTCCCTGACTTTTGGCAAAAAAAGTGAAAACCCCTGACTTTTCCCTGATTTCACTGACTAAAATGCTTTTCCCTGACTATTCCCTGATTGCCCTGATTTCCAGTTGGCTGGCCACCCTGCAGGGGCTTTAACTGCATCTTGGGAGTTTACTCCAGAGTACAAACAATCCTCTATATAGTATATATTTCTCACTTTTCTTGTATAAATGAATGAAAATGAAAATTTTTAAAAATTTCAAAACAGTTCTTCCTAAAGCAAGTATTAGTTATTAAAAAAAAACAGTGGCGTGGCTAAACTGTAAGAAGACATCTTTGACCCAAATAAATCTAGTAATAAAGTAGCACAAGTTGATTTTATGAATTATATCAAAGATAACATACCAGTATCTTTGATATAATTGAAAATTTGAGCTAAAGAAAATTATCCAAAATATATTTAAAAGATTAGTAAGCTCTAAATAATGCTCAAACTTAAGGTAAAAGTTTACATGTAAAATTTTTTGATACCATAAACATGAACACAAAAAAATTTGGTTAACATTGAAAAAAGAGATGCAACTAAAAATAGCATAATGAGAAGAACAAAAAAAAAATAAACTAAAAAAAAAATAACAAAAAACCTTTTTTTAATTGGTCAACGGCATTTAGCATTTTCTTTTTTTCTTGTTGGCGTTTCTGTAGGACTTCTTGTTGTATCTATAATAAAGTTTAACTTAGTATTTCCTCAATAATAAATTTCTTGTTAAGATGTTATATTTCAAATGATACCTAATATTTAACTGAAAGAAAAAATTTTATTATGATTTTCTTTTTAAAAAATAAACTGTTTAGCAACTTTAAATTTACTTACTTTCTTCCCTATTTTCTTTAACTGTCTCTGCTTCTTTGCTTTCTCAGACTTTTCCATGCTCTCTTTTCTTTCTACAAGTTTTTGCCGAATCTAGTAGTAGAATATTTTCTATACAATAATTTGATGTTAACTGAAGATAAAGGAAATTTTAAGACAAATAAGTTAATTTTATTTATCTTTTTTTAATGTTCAGTCATACTTTTTGCATGTGTGTATCTGACTTCACCATTTCTGCAAAGTAATCATCAGGTCTCTGTGTTGGAACTCCAATATTTCGAAGTTTTTCCAGTGCTTCTTTTGCAGCATGCTGCGCTTGGCAATAACTAAGTAACAATAAAAAAGTAACAATAAATTCATGTTGATGAACTGAACTTAAATACTACAAAATATTTCAAAAGAAAAATCACTTTAAACATAATTACAAAATGGAACTGACTGGTGATTGGTTGGTGATAGCAAAATATGGTGTAACTATTAATATTAACTATTAAGATTAAAATATAAAAAAATATAAATTATGGGATCACTTCAAACATTTCTTTTGTATAAGAACAGAATCCAGAACTTTCTCTACAGATAATTTAAAATAGGGGTAGTAACCAATTAAGGTGGTAGACTGCTAAAAAACATTGAAAAAAGTAGTTTTTCAAAAGTTGATTAGTTAAAAACTTTAACTATTGCTGTTTTTAAAAACATACATATTATTTTACAAAAAAACATAAAAAGGCCTAAAAAAACAGTTTAAACTTAGTAGGGTGATTTTGCTTCCCCTAGCAACGCTCATAGCAACGTCAAAATAAGGCAATTTTAACTAAATTTTACAAAATCTAAGCACTCAAACCAATAGCTACTTCTTTGTTTTTTGTTTTTCTATGTTTAAATGACATGGTGTGAAAGAACAACGTTGTTGAATTGGTTTATTACTATATATTAACTCGATAAAAGTGCATACTATCAACATGGGTTCTGCAGAAAGAAGAAATAAGTCTAAAAGCAAAAAACGTAAATGTTATAGATTACTTGCGAATAAAATTCACTTGACTTCTGAATATACTACTTCAAGTTCAAATAATACATCAAATAATACATCTCTAACAAATACTTCTTCAAGCAAATCAGCATCTGCTGAAAAGTTAAATTTACCTACTTCTGATACTCCAAGTATTAGTCAAGATAGTAATCCTGAATGTTACATTATATTTAATTCTGATGTCTTGAGTTCAATTTTAAATCTTGTTGGTTCTTGTCCAAAATGCCAATCTTTAATAAAATTGAATAATGATTTATCAAGAAAGAAAGGATTTTCACATCAACTTGTTTTGTCTTGCACTGCAAAAAAATGTCAATGGCAAAATGAGTTTTTTACCTCAAAAAAAATTGAAAAAAACAGTGATAATGAAACACAAGGCATGAAATCGTTTGACATTAATATCAGAATGTGTGTAGCTTTCAGAGAAATTGGAAAAGGTTATGCTGCAATGGAAAGTTTTTGTAACATAATAAACAGTCCACCACCAATGCAAAAAAAAACATACAATAACATTGTCTATAAATTGCATTCGTCTTATATCAAAGTTGCCCAAGATTCAATGAAGCGAGCAGCTGCACAAGCACAACGTACAAGTGAGTCTACTATTGGTGACCCTGATATAAAAAATGTTACTGTAAGTGTTGATGGAACGTGGCAGCGACGCGGTTTTTCCTCGCTGA
>QPEY01000098.1:410970-470359 GCA_014706445.1 Hydra viridissima | reverse complement strand
TTTTTTTTTTTTTAATCCTATTTATCGTGTTTAAAATGAGAAAATCAATTGGAATAATGTCAGATTTTAAAATTTTTTTTTTAGCAGTCTACCACCTTAATGATTAATCAATAAATTGATTTTAAAAAATTAACTATTAACCAATTAATTTCTAAATAATTGATTAATTAGCCTTTATAAAATATTATAAAAATTTACCACTTTTTGACAGCGAACAGGAATTACTTATACTTTTATCTTGCACTGCTGAGAAAAAATAATGCATTTTTAGTTCAGTTATACAGAGCCTGGCTACCATTTCAAACTTTAGAAAAAAATTCTTTTTGAAGTTTGGAAGTATTTTTTATCAGAAAGTAAAGACGAATCAATATTCAAGTGCAAAGATTCTTCAGCTAACCTTAAATTCCATTCATCAACTTCAAGTTTTTTTTATTATTTAGAGTAAACAAAATTTTGCCAACCGACATTTTTTCAAAAAAGTTAAAAACTAAACAGTCAAATACTGATCCCTATTTTAACAAAATCAGTAACAAAGTTGAAGAGGTATTAGCTCATTTAACTGATGTAGATCATATTCCTTTTGCATTTTTGGGCGATAGTAAAGATATTTAAAAATAACTGGAAAGTTCAAGGACTAAAAATCCTCTATGACCGACATATAAAGACAACTTTTTTGAACTGTGCAAACTCAATGAAGCTAAAAATAGCTATTCAGGTTCTTGATACTGTAGAGCTAAGTGTTATGGTATTGAGAAATAGAGACTGTGATCTTATAAAATCTGATAAAATTATTTTATTTTTACTACAATATTTTAGAGAGCAAAATAATAACATAGGTCAAAATTTATTTACTGTTGTCTCTGAGAGAATTAATGAAAGAAAAATTATAATATTGCTGGTTTACTTTGCTTTTTAGATAATCCAGATGACTATAAATCAGATTTAGAATTACCAGATCTTTTAAAGTACCCAAATAAAAACAAGATTGCTAAAACAATAAAAGAGATATATATGTTTATTTCTACATAACGTTAACCAAAGGAAAAGAAAACTAGAATTGAAGTAGCATCAGAGTTTGAATTAACTTCTAATATGGAACCAATCAGAAAAAAAACTTTAAAAAAAACTGAATGATGATATTTTCAGTCAGTGCTTAAAACTTTTAGATTTTTGTTTGACTGATTGATTTGGAAGACTGTTTCCTTGGAAGACCTTTTGATTTTGCATTTTTTTCTCCTGCTGCTGCCGCTGTTACCCCTGTTGTCCCAAGTATACCAAGTTGACAGTATGAAAATACTTTTGCAGTTATTATCAGAAAAAAAGATAAAACAGCAGAAGATTTAGTTAAAAAAACCTTTTAAGTTTTATTATCACTCAAACCATGAACACATAATAAAATTCAATTACTTTAAAACAACATTTTCAATTTCTTCTTGATCTAAATTATTTAACATTTCCTTCTCAATATGGTTTAGTCTCTTGTAACTCTCACTTAAGTAATTTTTTAAACTTATTAATTTTGCATGGTTAATTATTATATATATACATTACTAAAATAACATAATGGTCTTAATAATTTTTTGCTGGCAATTAATAGCGATCAACATATTTTTGAATCAAACAATCTGATCTTCTGGTATATCTAAAACTTCACTTAATTTCTTTGGATCGGAAAAAGCTCATTGACAAAACTTCTAATAAAACTCAATGAAGTTTTATTAGAAGTTTTGTTGGTTTATGCTTTACTAAGTTATGAACTAATTTAAATGATACTATTAATAACTTATGTTATTTAAGATCATATCTGAAAAAAAGAGAAATAAAATCTTAATAAGTAGCAAAATATTTACTGTAAATCATAACAATTTATTTTTAAAAACTAATCAAAATTAATTGATAAATTGATCAATTTTACAAAGATTAATCATGAATTGATTAATTCAAAATATTGATTTATCTACCAACCCTATTTAAAACACAGTTTTTAAAATTTTGAATTTTAAATAGGAACTGCATAAAATTCATTAGTAAACAAAAATGCAGAAAGAAAAAAAATTACAAAAGCATTTCACGCTTAAAATCATCTTCAACTTCTGATGAAATTCCAGCATTAGTTGCATCTTTATTTGTGCCAGGTATTTCAAGTTGGCTTACATCTGTAATAACATCCAAATAATTAATCCAGTCTAATTTCGTAGTCATTTGGGACAACAACATTTCCATCGTTTCCTGAAAAATTAAAGCAGGAATAACTATTTTATTCCTGTAAATAAAAAAGAGCTTAATGAATTATATTTAGAATTTAAATTTGATTTTAAAATCAACCAATTTTGTTAAGGTTGTCTGTAATTGTAACTAATTTGGATCAGGTAATTAAATTCTCAGTACTTTTTAAATAATCAGGTAAAGATATATCTTTTAAAATTATTAAAGTTCTAAATATCGCCAACAGGATAAATATATTACTTGATATTTAAAACCTCTAAAGTTCCCTAATACCAATGTATTAGGGAACTTTAGAGTATTTCTAGGCAATTTTTAAACAACTAAATCAATTTATTTCTTTTTCTTATATGAAGCATCAAACATACAAAATTTTAAAAATACCTCTTACATATATACACAAACACAAAACAGCGAATATTCTGATTTACTCAGCTAGTAAATCCTTTGATTAAAAGTAAATCCTTTGATTAAAAGCAAGACAAATTTAAATAGTAAAAGAACATCAAAGCAAACTGGATTTAACTAATTATGCATAAAAAATTTTTTAAAGGTGTTGAAGATGTCAGAACATTGAAAACTAACATTACTAATGTTGAGTAAGATTCAGGATGCTGTTTTCAGTGGCAAAAGGGATTTTGCTGCATTATGGCGCATGATTTTTATAAACTCTTGTAATATTTATCTTGCCATAAAAGATGTGGCCAGTTTATTGATATTGTTTTTGATTGAATAAATAATATTACACTGAGACACCATAAGTTTAAATAATGGGTTCAAACTTTAATAAGTTATCCAATACCATCATTCTACTAAAAATCAATTTGAGCATAACCATTCATAAGAAGATTCATTGTAGTTTTTCCCTTAATGTATATATATAAAAGTAAAAAGGCAAGTTTTTTTTATCAGGAAATCTGGCTTCCAACAATCAATAACTAAAGCTATCAGTGTTAAAAATAGAGATTTTGTATGATAATGAAATTTGATATTTCAATATTCAATAATCTTAGTCTACTAGGACACTAGAGATATCTAGTTAATGATATTTTACTTTACCAAAGAAATACAATTAGACCATTTTGAAAATTGAATTAAAGATACTGCTGTAACACAAGCTTTTGGGGACCTTACAAATTATCCAAATGTTCTGAAATTTTTAAGATGTTATACTACTATTGTAAAGACGTAATTAAAAGAAGACATGAATAATTTACGACTCAATTTTTTTCTGAGTATTTTTTGTCTGGCATTTTTAAATAAAAGATTAATTAGCTAACATTTTTTTTGAAAGATAAAAATTTAAATCTTGACTTTAATATGTAAAATAAATAATGTATAAAAATATAAATACACTTACTTTGTCAAAGAAGGGTTGTCTTTTTTTCTCTTTGACTCCTAAATCCTAATGAAAAAATTGATACCAAAATTCATAGTTAAATGTAGAGTACTGTAATCAACTGTTATCATTTCATTTTTTTTATAACTACATTCTAAATTTTTTTTTAGAAGGAACTTGAAAATTATCAATAAAAAAAAATCGAATTTTAAACTATCAACAACTTTTTGATTTTAAAATCATTTATCAGTAAAACTGTATTTTAAAAGCAAAACTATATCTAAAAGTAAAACTATATTTTAGATATGGAAGCTCTAATAAACTGTCAGATTTATTTCAGAGTTAAGTTTCCATCAGAATTATAAGGATTTCTAAACTGTTTAACTTACCTCATCTTCATTTTCTTCTTCACTAGTTGTTTCTTCTTCGTTAATTTTTTTTTCCATTTTTATATTAACTAAATACACAGCATTTATGGTCAGGTCAGGTACGTGTAGTCAAGTTTTACATTCACTTGCTAGTTAATATTAAATAAACCTTTAAGTGGTAAAAAGATATCTGAAAAATATTTCATTAATGTTTAGATGAGCAGTATAACTTTTATCAGTGAAAAAAGAAGAACATTTTTACAATCGTTATTAAAGTGGCTACCTAGTAGCCCTAACATTTTAAAAACATTAAAAAGAACATTTCAAATTTAACGACCACATGTAGTTTATACCGTAAAAATGTTTTTCTTTTTTTTTGGAGAGTTTTACGGTAAGTATTAAAAAACCGGATAAACTTTATTATCTCAAAACTAATTTCAAATTTCTCTCTCGGACAAAGTAAAAGATCAAACGTGCAAAGCCGTAATTAAAGATTTGGCGCCTTAAAGGTTTCCATTAAAACCCTAATTAAATTTTTTTTTGTTGAAATCTTCTTCGTTCTGCATTGAGCAGAAAAGCGGGAAAAAACCATTTTCAAAATTTTTTTATACAATAATAATACTTCTGAAAGAAGATATCTGACTTAAAGTATCCTTTTCCTCCAAGAGGAAAAGAGGTTAATAATAGCTATTTCATTTTTGACTTAATTTTAGTTTTATCGTTTGTCTGACATTTTTTTCAACTTGTAACTTAAAATGAAGAGCTAGGAAGATTGAATATTTTCGCATATATTATGCTTGCTGCGTTTGTTGATTCCTTCGCTTTAGTTTCAAAATACTGGTACAAATATACTCAGCATAATTATTTTTCTGTATTTTAACTTAAAGAAATTTAAGCAAGAAATTGGGACTTTTCTTACGAGGCTTTTAGGGGGTACTTGAAAAGCTATATGTATCTTTATAAAAAACCAAATAGCGGACTCTCTGTTTCTTAGTGCAAAATAGGTTGGGAACCACTGGTGTGTGTATGTGTGCGTGCGTGCTTGCGTGCGTGCGTGTGCTTGTTTTATATTTATTTAATTTAATTATTTTTTGATTGATTTTTAAAGGATCCTCACTCAAGTTTAGTTTTCAATCCCAATTCGTTTAAAGAACCAAAAACTCAAAAATGCCAGTCATTATGCATATTTAAAATATAAAATTTGACATAAGAAAATTTTGTTCATTGTACATATTAAAGAATATAAAACATTATTTACATAAGAAATATTTATCGTAAATGGTATAAGTAAATATAAAGTTCGAATTTTTAAAATATAAATTTTGTTTTTCTTACTTTTAAACTTAAATTTAAAAAGTAAAAAGTTACGATTCACAGTCTCCAACAAAAATAATAATTAAGACTGAACTGGAAACTTTAAAAACATGCTAAGATCATATTTTTCATCATTTTTCAAGATTACTATTTGCGTCATACACAACATATGATCATTCAAAATTAAATCGGTCTTNAATATGTATCAAACAATAACATCACTAACTTAGTTTTAGTTGCAGTGACATCAAATATATCATTATCATCATTTTCTCCCTTCTTCTTTCCTGAAAAAAGAAAAAAGAATTAAAAAAAAAAACAATTTTTTCTTTAAATAAAACAAAAACATAACAAAAGATAGTCAAAGTTTGCTATACAAGAAGATTTTTGAATGAAGATTTGAAAAGAACCGTTTTCTTTAACAGGATAAGTTAGCACAAACATAAAAACATTTTTAATAGCTTAGTTGCAGGGGCTTTAACTGCATCTTGGGATTTACTACAGAGCACAAACAATCTTCTATATAGTATATATTTTTCACTTTTCTTGTATAAATGAATGAAAATGAAAATTTTTAAAAATTTCAAAACAGTTCTTCCTAAAGCAAGTATTAGTTATTAAAAAAAATAGTGGTGTGCCTAAACTGTAAGAAGACATCTTTGATTGTACCACTTAACAATAAGACCCAAATAAGTCTAGTAATAAAGTAGCACAAGTTGATTTTATGAACAGCTGGTAAATTATCTTTCATATATTTGAAAATTTGAGCTAAAGAAAATTATCCAAAACATATCTAAAAGATTAAGCTCCAAATATTGCTCAATCTCAAGGTAAAAATTTACATGTAATTTCTATTGATACCATAAACATGAACACAAAAAAATTTGGTTAGCACTGAAAAAGGAGATGCAACTAAAAACAACATAATGGGAAGAATAAAAAAAAACAACTAATAAAAAACCTTTTTTCAATTGATCAACGGCATTTAGCATTTTCTTTTTTTCTTGTTGGCGTTTCTGTAGGACTTCTTGTTGTATCTATAATAAAGTTTAACTTAGTATTTCCTCAATAATAAATTTCTTCTTAAGCTGTTACATTTCAAATGATACCTAATATTTAACTGAAAGAAAAGATTTCACTATGATTTTTTTTTTTAAAAAAAAAACTACATTTGGGAATTTTAAATATACTTACCTTCTTCCCTATTTTCTTTAGCTGTCTCTGCTTCTTTGCTTTCTCAGACTTTTCCATGCTCTCTTTTCTTTCTACAAGTTTTTGCCGAATCTAGTAGTAGAATATTTTGCTATACAATAATTTGATGCTAACTGAAGATAAAGGAAATTTTAAGACAAATAAGTTAAGTTTATTCTTTTTTTTTTGATGTTCAGTCATACTTTTTGCATGTGCGTATCTGACTTCACCATTTCTGCAAAATAATCATCAGGTCTTTGTGTTGGGACTCCAATATTTCGAAGTTTTTCTAGTGCTTCTTTTGCAGCATGCTGTGCTTGGCAATAACTAAGTAACAATAAATTCATGTTGATGAACTAAACTTAAATACTACAAAATATTTCAAACGATAGGAAAAATCACTTCAAATGTAGTAATATAAGATCATATAGAGGAGCAAAATGGAACTGACTGGTGATTAGTTGGTAATGGCAAAATATGGTGTAACTATTAAAATTAACTATTAAGATTAAAATATAAAAGAAAATAAATTATGGGATCACTTTAAACATTTCTTTTGTATTAGAACAGAATCCATAATTTTTTCTTCAGATAATTTAAAATTAGAGGTAGTGACCAATTAATGATTAACCAATAAATTGATTCTAAAAAATTAACTGTTAACCAATTAATTTCTAGATAATGGATTAATATGCCTTTTTAAAAAATTTCTACTTTTTGACAGCAATCAGGAATTACTTATACCTTTGTCTTGCACTGCTGAGAAATGGAAGAAACAATGTATGTTTAGTGCAGTAGTAGAGCCTGGCTGCCATTTAAAATGTTGTCAGAAAAAAATTCTTTTTGAAGTTTGGAAGTATTTTTATCAGAAAGTAAAGACAAATCAATATTAAAGTGCAAATATTTTTTGGCCGAACTTAAATTTCATTCATTAACTTCAAGTTTCTTGTATCATTTAGAGAAAGAAAAAATTTTGCCAACCAAAACTCTTTCAAAAAAAGTCAAAAACTAAACAGCCAAATACTACTCCTTGTTTTAATAAAATAGGTAACAAAGCTGAAGAGGTTAGTATTGGAAATTCAACTCAACAGCTCAAGAAGAACTAATCAATTATGATCCTGATGATGATAATTACAATGAAGAATGCTGGAATGAAGAAAGTAACAGTTCTGTTGATGAGGGAATCCAGTTTAATGAGGTCTATAGTATTTTTATAACAGGTTTGTAAATTAGTTGTTTAAAGAATCACCACTTCAAAATGATATTCCTAAAAACATTTGTAGAACTTATTTAGGAAAAAAACTTATTCTGGATACTTAAACAAGATGGAATTCTCTGATCAGTATGTTAAAACAATTCTTGAAATTAAAAAATATTATTGGAAAAGCTCTTATGAATACATCCAGAACAGATTTGATTTAAAAGAAGAACATGATATTGTTCAGGTTCTTGATACAGTAGAGCTAGGTGTTGTATGGCAAAATAGAGACTGTGATCTTATAAGATCTGATAAAATTATTTTATTTTTACTATAATATTTTAGAGAGCAAAGTAATAACAATTTTACAATAACAAAATTTATTTACTGTTGTCTCTGAGAGAATATAAGAAGAAACTATAATATTCCTGGTTTACTTTGCTATTTAGATAATCCGGATGACTATAAATCAGATTTAGAATTACCAGATCTTTTAAAGTACCCAAATAAAAACAAGATTGCTAAAACAGTAAGAGAGATATGAATGTTTATTTCTACATAAGGATAATAAAAGGAAAAGAGAATCAGAAGTTGAATTAGCATCAGAGTTTGAATTCATTTCTTATATGGAACCAATGAGAAAAAAAACTAAAGTTAAAGAACTAGCAGAAATTCTATCATCTACAACTTCATTAATAGGAAGATCTAAAGGACTAACTTGTAACTCATCCCCTCAAGAAATTTCAACTTATATTAAACAATCAAATGGCAGTATTTGAAAACTCTAGAAAAAAGCCATGTTCTTTAGAAAAGATTTACAATCCCAAATTAATAAACAATTATTCAATTAATTGATCAATTTTGCAAGGATTAGTCATTAATTGATTAATTTAAAATACTGATTAATCTACCACCTCTATTTAAAATGTAGCTTTTAAAATTTTGAATTTTAAATAGGAAGTGCATAAAATTCATTAGTAAACAAAATTCCAGAAAGAAAAAAAAATTACAAAAGCATTTCACGCTTAAAATCATCTTCAACTTCTGATGAAACTCCAGTATTAGTTGCATCTTTATTTGTGCCAGGTATTTCAAGTAGGCTTACATCTGTAATAACATCCAAATAATTAATCCAGTCTAATTTTGTAGTCATTTGGGACAACAACATTTCCATCATGTCCTGAAAAATTAAAGCAGGAATAATAACTTTATTCCTGTAAGTTAAAAAAGAGCTTAATGTATTATATTTAGAATTTAAATTTTTTTTTAAAACCAACTAATTTTGTTAAGGTTATCTGTAATTATAACTAATTTGGATCAGGTAATTTTAAATTTGAGTGTGATCTCAGTACTATTTAAATATTCAGATAAAGATATCTTTTAAAATTACTAAAATTCTAAGTATCACTAACAGGATCAATATATTATTTGATAATACCTCTTACATATATACACAAACACAAAACAGCTAATATTCTGATTTACTCAGCTATAAGTAAATCCTTTGATTAAAAGCAAGACAAACTTAAATAATAAAAGAACACCAAAGCAAATTGGATTTAACTAACTATGCATAAAATTTTTTTTAAAGGTGCTGAAGATGTCAGAACACTTTTTTCACTAATATTGCTAATGTTGAGTAAGATTCAGCATGTTGTTTTCAGTGGCAAAAGGGATTTTCCTGCATTGTGGCGCATGATTTTTGTAAACTCTTTTAAAATTTATTTTGCCATAAAAGATGTGGCCAGTTTGTTGATATTGTTTTTGATTGACTAAATAATATTGCACTGAGATACCATAAGTTTAAATACTGGGTCCAAATTTTAATAAATTTTCAAATACCATCAAAAATTTTATTAAAAATCAATTCAAGCATAATCATTCATAAGAAGATTAATGGGAGTTTTTCCTTTATTGCATAGATATAAAAGTGAAAAGGCAAGTTACAATCGGGGAATCTGACTTCCAACATATAGATTAATAAAGCTATATGTGTTAAAGATAGAAATATGGTATGATAAAGTTTGATATTTCAATATTTAATAATCTTGGTCTACTAGGATACTAGAGATTTGTAGTTAATGATATTTTACTCTACCAAAGAAATGCAATGAGACTATTTTGATAATTTGATTAAAGATACTGCTCTAACACAAGCTCTTATAGACCTTAGAAATTATTAACACAAGCTCTTATAGACCTTAAAAATTCAAATCTTGACTTTAATATGTAAAATAGATAATATATAAAAATATAAATACACTTACTTTGTCAAAGAAGGGTTGCCTTTTTTTCTCTTTAGCTCCTAAATCCTAAAGAAAAAATTGATATCAAAATTCATAATTAAATGTAGAGTACAATTAACTGTTATCATTCCATTTTTTTTTTATAACTGCATTCTAAATTTTTTGTTAAAAGAAACTTGAAAATTATCAATAAAAAAAATCAAATTTTAGACTATCAACAACTTTTTGATTTTAAAATGATTTATCAGTAAAACTTCATTTTAAAAGTAAAAATATATTTACAAGTAAAATTATATCTCAGATATGGAAGCTCTTACAAACTATCAGATTTATATTAGAGTTAAGTTTCCATCAGAATTATAAGGATTTCTAAACTGTTTAACTTACCTCATCCTCATTTTCTTCTTCACTAGTTGCTTCTTCTTCGCTAATTTTTTTTTCCATTTTTATATTAACTACATACACAGCATTTATGGTCAGGTAAGATACGTGTAGTCAAATTTTACATTCAATTATTAGTTAATATTAAATAAACCTTTAAGTGGTAAAAAGATATCTGAAAAATATTTCAGTAATGTTTAGATGAGCAGTATAACTTTTATCAGTGAAAAAAGAAGAACATTTTTGCAATCGTTATTAAAATGGCTACCTAGTAGCCCTAACAATTTAAAAACACTATAAAACATTCCATATTTAACGACCACATGTAGTTTATACCGTAAAAATGTTTTTCTTTTTTCTTTGGAGAGTTTTACGGTCAATATTAAAAAACCGGATAAACTTTATTATCTGAAAACAAATTTCAAATTTCTCTCTCTCGTACAAAGTAAAAGATCAAACGTGCAGAGTAGGGTGGAGCTTATTTTAGCGAAAAAAATTTTTTTTAACTTTGATGGTCCTACCCGTTTAGGTTGTTTCTTTCAAGTAGAAAACACTCCCATAAAAATTTCAGCATAAAAATATTTATATTTAGGGGTAGCTCAAGTGCTCCAAAGTTTAGAAAGTTTTGAAAAATTTGACAGATCAAGAATAAATTAACGATCATTTTTCATTTCATGTTACATCACAGTAATCATTAAATGTTATAGTTTTTGACAATCATCGATTAAACATAAACAAATTTAATAAGTTTATTAATTTCACAAACTATATTTTTGAGATAATATAACTTCACGTCGTACGAGTATCGTGTAAAATACGCAATTATTGTCATGTTATGCAATATAAAAGTTTTAATTAAAAATATGAACTTTAAAATTAATCAACAATAACCCTTGAGTTTAAATGTTCTACTCTTTTGCTGGCTTCTGTGCTAAAGTTTGCTTTCGGCTGTCTGGGTAGGCTCGACGATGTTTTTCTACAACTTATAGCAATTCATCGCAAGTGATGAGTCCACTATACTCCTGGATTAGTGCAACTCCTCGTTCTACACAATCGTTTATCACTTTCAACAACTTTACCATTTCTGTTGCTTGTTTGAAATCATCACGTTCATTCCATAATTCAGGATCAATATTTAGAAATCCATCTGGTAATTCCATCATTGAAAAGAATTTCATAGATTTGGCAGTTACAAAATCTTCCAAATTCTTGTTTTTTAATACATCCATTGGAACACTAAGCATTTTGGTGTGATCTTGTTCCAAATCTTCGTTCTGCATGGCACTCGTCATAAGTCGTTTTGTGGTTGAACTGACCAGATCATCAAAGAATGCTAAACCCACAAGTTCAGGCGACAAAGTAAACCTGACCAATATGGGGCTAGCCTCCCTTAAGCGGTCATCAGGATACTAACCCGGACGACGGTAGATCTTTGTCAACTTCCTGAAGTGGGAGCAAACTCTGGGACGACGCTCACAGGGTCTCCTCTGGACGGAGTAGGCATGCGTCCACATGGCAATTAGCTGGAGGATGGTAAACAACAATACATGATTGGATAGCTTGATTGATGTAGCTTTCAAAATTGCTGGATGGATAGTCGAGTACTTTAGCAAAGATTTCATCAACATCAAATCGCTGTATGGAGCATTTGCAGCTGTGGGGCTGTGATCCATATCTTCAGTTAGACACGAACCGTAAATATACAAACATCACGTAATCCCAGTTGTTCTGTCAGTTTAAATTTGAATTGATGTCGGAACATCCAGATTTTCAAACTGTATATCACCTTTGACATCCAACTTGCATGATGCATGGCTTCGGGGAACATAAACCGAATTTATCAAAACACATTGCTCGGATGCTATTGATTATATTCCAATCTTCAATTGCCCCAAAGACGGCAGAAGCTTGAGTCTCCAGATAACAGCTTGGCAACAGTTAAGTTGAGAAACACCTTTGCCAGAAACCAATACTGGCAGACCACCTTTTCTTTGCCAGTCAAATGAGGAATGAGTGTGTCATCCCAATGTACAACCAAAGGAATTAAAACACGGAACTCTGCTTTTAAACTTGCTGATCTCTGGGTTCGATGCTCCTGGCTTTGTCAATGTATTGAATCTCGATTTATGGCAAGATTGTCAATATTTTGACCCAGACTTTCAGCTTTTTCAGCAATAACAAATGAAGCTTTGCGGTGAGATTTGGCTCTGTCTAGAGCAGCTGCCAGACCTGGTGTAACAACAGATTTTGTGCCCCTCTTTCTTTTTGCTGGAGTACAAAATGCGGTGCCTCCAACTGCTCCAGCGGTACTCTCGTCTTCAGTTTTCACATTTGAACTATCTTCTTCGGCTGATGAGCAACTTTCAGTTGCAGTCTGTATGTGCTGCATACCCTGATCCTCCATTTGTTGACGTCTGAAATCCAGTTTCCTTTTTCTTTCGGCTGCCCTTTTTTCTTTGATTGTCAAAGTTAGATCTAATCCGGCCATTTACCCTCGCCTTCCTTTCTCTCGCTGTGCAAATATGGTTAACATTTAAGAAGACAAATTGTCTTCTTGAATTAACATTTAAGAAGATAAATATCCTCTCTTGCTTGCTGAGCAGCAGATTTTTTTCCTTTGTTTTTTTTTAGCAAACACCATTCTTCGAACGATTATTCCAGTTTTATATGGCAATTTCGATGTTCTCTCATTGGAATTCGAGCTTTCTGCAAAAACTTAGCAATCTCATTAACTGTAAAAGACGATGATTGTCGAACAGTTTCTTTCAGGTCTATGTGGTGATACAAAAACAAACCCAGAGCATTACGTAATGATGGAAGCTTACTTCCTGTGAATTCAGCCACAGATTCTCCAAGTAGATACACCTGTGTTTTAGATCTAGTTGCTACTGACATTTTTCTATATTCTAAAATAAAAAGAAATTCACATTATTCAAAGTTAGCTTACATTGCAGAATGTATTAACTCGTTTTAAAAAAGAATTTCATTCAGATTACCCTGTGCATTACCATTTAATAAAATACCATTTAAGTTTATTTAACCTACCAATAAATGGAAAGGAATAAACAGGCCAGAAGGGCTAACAATAGAAAACAAGCAACAAAGTGCATAAACGACCACGCAGGATCGTAAAGAGAAAAGGGTTAAACATACCCGGTAAAAGTAAACGCCTTCTACAGCATGCCTCGCTCCCGAAGGGAGCTAGTGAGAATTAAGCTACATGTAAATTTTGTCCAAATGAGCCCATATTTGGTAGTAAATATTTTTTCATATAAAGGAATAGAATGGGAGGGTAGGACAATCAAAATTTAAAACTTAAAAAATAACCTCCAACCTATTGCAGAGCCGTAATTAAAGATTTGGCGACTTAAAGGTTTCCATTAAAACCCTAATTAAATTTTTTTTTTGTTATAATCGTCTTCGTCCTGCATTGAGCAGAAAAGAGGAAAAAAACCATTTTCAAGATTTTTTTATACAACAATGATACTTTTGAAAAAAGATATCTGACTTTAAGTATCCTTTTCCTCCAAGAGGAAAAGAAGTTAATAAAAGCTATTTCATTTTTGATTTAATTTTAGTTTCATAGTTTCTGCGTGACATTTTTTTTTTAACTTGTAACTAAAAATGAAGAGCTAGGATATTTTAAATAAATGTAAGGATATTTTAGATAAATATTTTCGCATATATTATGCTTGCTACTTTTGTTGATTTCTTCGTTTTAGTTTCAAAATACTGGTACACATGTGACTCAGTATAATTATTTTTCTGTAATTTAAATTAAAGAGATTTTAAGCAAGAGATTTGTGTGTGTGTGCGTGTACGTGTGTTTATATTTAATTTAATTATTTTTTGATTTTTAAAGGATCCTCAAGTTTAGTTTTCAATCCCAATTCGTTTGAAGACCCAAAAACTCAAAAATGTCAGTCATTATGCATATTTAAAATATAAAATTTGACATAAGAAAATTTTGTTCATTGTACATATTAAAGAATATAAAACATTATTTACATAAGAAATATTTATCCTAAACGATATAAGTAAATATAAAGTTCGAACTTTTAAAATATAAATTTCATTTTTCTTACTTTTAAACTTAAATTTAAAAAGTAAAAAGTTACGATTCACAGTCTCCAACAAAAATAATAATTAAGACTGAACTGGAAACTTTAAAAACATGCTAAGATTATATTTTTCATCATTTTTCAAGATTACTATTTGCGTCATACACAACATTTGATCATTCAAAATTAAATCGGTCTTGAGCCGTTGTAAAGGAATATTTTGTTCGGGATTTCAAAAGTTGGGTAGGTTGGCATTCCGTCTGGCACGCTGAAATAGATCTGAAAAAACAGACAAACGCACAGCAAAATAAAGCAATTGATCCACAAAAATGCTTTCGCTCGAGGATTTTGTTGAAGAGAAATAATTTCTCTCCAATGTTGATGCTGTTCCGCAATCGATTTTTTTTCCTCTCGCACATCTTGTGATAACCCGCACGCAAAGTATAGCATTCTCTTCCAAAAGGGACGACGTTTACTTTTAACGACAGGTAAACCTAAAAATATTCACAACAAAAAAAAAAAAGTAACAATAATGAACAACGAGCATTTGAAAAAATTCTACTGTTGAGGAAGTAAAAAAACAAGTTTGGAAAAAAAGGTGCTAATCAGAGAGAAATAAAAAAGTGTTCATCAGACAGAGATGATTCTAATATATCTGGAAAACCATGCTCACTCGTCCATTTACATGTTCAAGAGTAAACTTTTATTACACAGAATGAAATTTGAAATATAAAAATAACACCGGATTTTAAACAATAGATGACTTAATCAAAGTATGTTTTTCCATGGATCGAATTTAGAAGATTTTATGAAATCACCTGCTTCTTTACTCTCATTTATGTCATTATATGACTGAAATTCCAATTGCTCATCGCAAAAGCTCCGCCTTCTTCTTTCAATTTCATCAATTTCATCTAAATCGTGTTCTTCTTTTATTTCGTCACCTCGAATTGTTGAATTGTGTTTTGTCCAAACTGTTGTGCGAATCAACTAAAATTCAACATTATGGCATTCATTAAAACAAGCAAAAATTAAAAAAGGAAAGGAACATAACAAGCATATATAGTGGGGTGCCGGTCAATACTATATCGGTTGAAAAACATCTTGTTGGCGACATATCTACCTTTTAAGTAATTAAAATATTGCTGGCCTGGTAATTGTGAAAAATTTAATAGTCTTTAATTATGAACAAGTTTTTTCGGTTTTATATAGCTTTATATAGCTTTTTTGAACAACGAACTACTTTAATTTTTTCATCGATCGATCGCTTTGGAGTTTTCTTTTTGATATGCTTTACAATCTTCAAATTAAGTGCTTTCCAAAAGCTTGAATATAAGTTTTCTCGCAAGCCTTTATGGAACGAATGATCGATTTTGCTTTATATTTACTTTTAAGCCCGCTCTTTTTTCCACTTCCTGCTTTTGTTTCGATAGATCGAGCCTCTTTATATTGCTAAAAAATGTATCCAACTAAAGATTGAGCAGTTTTGAAATCTCAACTTGTGATAGATAAGGATTTTAAAGAAAACTTTGCAAACTTTTTGAGTAATTAACAACTAAAGGGTGCTGAACTAAATCGTGTTCAACTGATAGTTTGCAAACAGTTTGGTCTCGCATTCTTCATGCATACTATCATTTACACAGTAAACGCACACAAAAATTTAAGACAATATGTTTAGTGGTGACGCAATCTTAGTGAATCTTACACAAAAGGAGCAACTTTGACAAGAAAAAAAAATAAAGTTTACCAAATGTTTAACTTTAAAACCCTCAACATTTATTCTATTTGAGATAATTTTTAGTGGTACCACAACCTCAATTAAATTTGTAAAAAAAACAGTAATTTTGACAAATGTTTAAATCTTTTCAAATACAACAGAAAATGGTATTCAAAATACAGCCAAGGTTATCAAAATCTTTGTTTTAATCTGCGTTGCATCAATGAATATCTTAGGAACTTAGCAAAACAAACCTTGATGGTATTAATTAAGAGAATACTTTCATCAATTGACCCAAAAAGGTCCAGGCCTCCTTAACTATATTTTGACAAAACTGTTATCAACTTAGTGCTCTCAGTAGCAGAAACTTCAGAATCAAAGAAAGCCCTGCCGGAGAAGCATCTCAGTTCAGACCACAAT
This sequence comes from Hydra viridissima, assembly GCA_014706445.1. Lineage (NCBI taxonomy): Eukaryota > Metazoa > Cnidaria > Hydrozoa > Anthoathecata > Hydridae > Hydra > Hydra viridissima. The sequence goes on along the minus strand of QPEY01000098.1, from coordinate 453,901 downwards.
AGATGAATTACTGCTTTTGTAGCAGTCAAATTAACGTTCAATTAGCTGTTCAGCTAATAAGCCTGTGCAATAGCTTATTAACTGAATTGCTAACTGCAACTAGATATTATTCATTAAAAGCGGTTATTTCTTGATGTAGCCTCAGTACTGTTTCTACTAATTATTTGTTCAAGGCAAGATGTGATGTGATTTGTTGCTTAAAATTAGCCTAAGTTTTTAGCAATAAATGTCAAATAAAGGTTAAATTACATTAAATGAACCTGGTTATCTGGTTCATAGACAACACATCAGGATTGACTTTTGACTTTTTCTTTACTTTTAAGTTCCTTGTAGTACAACTCACATAGTTCAGTGTTACTCTTCTTGTGGTTCTTTTTATTTTGTTGATTATTTGTGCAAAAAAGTTTGTAAAAATTTGCCTTTGAACTATCTTGGAGCATTTTCTCCAGTTATTGTAGGTAAAAATATGAATTAGAACTTATCAATCCAAAACAAGTTTTGAATTGGTTATGATTTAAGAAAATCCTTCATAACAGCTCACTTGATTAAAGTAAAAAGATGAAGAATAGTTTATCAATATCAGAACTAGCTAGAAGACCAGTCTTTGAAGTAACTTACAGTGCAGCTTACATATTTAATAATAACTTGTGAGAAATCTAAACCAACACAAAAAGTGCTATGCATGAAATTTTCTTATATCTGAAGGAGTAAACATTATAAAAAATAAAAAGAAATGTCATTGAGAATATTTTTTAAATACAGATAAACTATTTTTGCCAGTTTGAGGCAAAAAAAAATTGAAAATACTTTTCAAAACAAATCCTAAAATAGCATGGCTTTTAAAATAAAAATAAAAAAATGGAATACATATGCAAGTTATGCAATAAGGATGTCCCACCATTAAACTTAAATGTAAAATTCTATTAAAGTACTTTTGATATCATTAGTTTCATCTGCACCCTAATCCACACAAAAATATTAAATATGCATTACTCACTTGTTCAGGAGAAGGTGGATCTGTCAGTAAACTCAGCACAATACAAACAATTGCAGTGATGATAAATAAAATGAATGCAAAATAAAAATAATGAACATATTTGATTATTAGAGGACGATTGTCAAGTTCATTACAACCAGGTGCAGGGTAGACAAAATCCAATGCCATTCTTACAATTCCAATTATGAATCCACATATCAAAGCCCAGAAGGTGCCCTTAAAAAAATAACCATACATGATCAACAAATAACAAAAAGCTTTTTTTTCTGAGTTATAACATTCTTCAAAATATACAAGAAAATTTTGCAAAAGAATCGCTCACCACTTCATTACTTCGCTTCCAGAAAATAGCAATAATATACACTGCTGCTATAGGAGGTGAAAAATATGATGATACAGCTTGTATGTAAATAAACAACTGACCACCTTGCAAATCCTTTAAGATAGGCACCCATAAAACACCTATGATACACAATACCACAACAAACACCCTGTAAATAAAGTTAAATTACCTATAGATTTAGAACATAAGCACATCATAATCAGAAGATTATCTAACATTTATAGGGGGATCATAAAGACACAGTTTATGTAGGTAAAAATGACAACTTAAACACAGCTTGTGAAACAACTTTAATCTTAGGAGATAATAATTTTAATTTTAAGAGTTAAAATTATAATTAAGAAAAATAAGTAATAAAGAATTTTATTTTTGTTAATTTATTTTTCACACACACAAAAAAAAAAGAAGTTTAAGAAAAATTCATATATATTTTTTCATTTAAATTAGACAAATAGAAAAACAAAAGTTTAAAAAATGTTCATTTTTTTAAAATATCTTTGAAAGTTTAGCATTTTCAGATAAATCATTGTTTTTTATGCATAGTTCATATACTCAGAATCAAAAGGTTTTCAACGATCAACTAATAAGATGTCAAACAACTCTAAATATTTTCTGTTGTGACAGTTTTGGTGAGTTTGGTCTAGACTTATGCTGCTACTAATGTAATATAAATGTGTAAGCCTATTTTATGTTTTGTGAACAAACTAACAGGTAAATGGATTCTCCCTGTTTTACTAGTGAAAATGTCAACAAAATATCAGAGAAGTTCCCAAGTTTATTTAAAGAACAATTAAGTGGTATCAGCTTATGAAGAATATACCACTTAACTACTCTTTTTTTTCATTTTGCATGAAAGAGATCAAATTTAATACTTTAAAATCATTTCTTAAAAAGACTAAAATAGAAACTAAAAGACAATACCTGTGAAAACAAAGCTAAACTTATGAGTGGTTTTATAAACAGCTGTTATTAGTGGTTTAATTCTAAAAACATGCTGTATTTATTTTGTTTGAACCCTATTCTATTTGTTTTAGTAAACTAATTTAAAAAAAGGGAAAAAATAGCATGCATAACAATAAATAAAAGTAACAAAATAATAAAATAACCTGAAACTTTGGAAAGGAAATTGAATCTAATGTGTGCTAAACTTTTAAGCTACAATTTGCCTACCTTCCTACAATCATAAGCTCCCTAGTTGAAGCACGTTTTCTAATGCTTCTGTAAATATCCATAGTAAAAAGTGTTGTGGCACTGTTAAAAATTGATGTGAGATCACTCATCAACGCAGCCATCATGACTGCTAACATCATGCCACGCAGACCTAAATAAGAAAAAAAATTTCATGATCAGTAACAATACCTTAAAACCAAAACAAACACTTTAAAAAGGGATAGTCTTACAAATAAATACAATAGTAAATTGAAGCAGAGAAAAATTATGCAACAACTGGACAATTTTAAAAAAATAATTTAAATTTATTATTGATGCCTAACCTGATGGCATTATCCCAAGTACAAGCTTAGGCAATGCAATGTTGCTACAACCAGCATTGCTTCCACATATTGCAAAACATTTTTCAGGACTTACACAGGCTACATCATCTAAAAAGGAAAGTGTATACATATATATATATATATATATATATAATCACTAAGTCACATTAAGTTTTTACAGGAGAACAATTAAATGTTGTTTTTTTTTCAAAGTTTATATCTCTGTAGTTATTAAGAAGCAGACATAATGCTAATGGCAAAGTCACAAAAAAGTTATATGAAAAAGAAAAAATTTAAATAAAAATGGACTAAGTGTTGCATCAAAGAGGGATCCTAAAGTGTTTGTTAACATTTCTATGAAAATATCAAAATAAGGGTTGAAAAACAAGATGTTTTATATACTGTTTTTTGTTTACTTTAACAGTTTGAAACTGACTTGTATTAACCAATTGAATTTAAAAAAAATGAATACTGAAGTTTTCTTGATTCTGCAGATGTAACACTGTAACCTTGTGGGTAATTTCATAACACTCCTACTATTTTCTCATTAGGGATATTTCTCAACGAATCCAATATGGACTATTATTTGTATCTATGTATTTAAATGTAACTTTTCAATGTAATGAATGAAATTTAATATTATGCAGTCTAATGCATGTTATTTGTAGGGTTATTTTTAAACTTATTTTCAAAAACCTTTCTTTATAAACTTATCAACTGCAATTATAATCAAATTTTTTCAACAACAAAAAAAATATTTTACTTGGAAATAGTATACGACTTATCATTCCAGGCATAACCATAGTAAACATTGGAATTATTTTGATGTATCCTGCAATTACTGCTCCGCCTTGTGCATGAGAGAGACTCTTTGCTGCTAACGCTCTTTGAACAATAACCTTTATTATAGAAGTATGATAAAATGATAGCTAGAAAATAACTTATTTATTTTTCAGTTAAACATTGTTAAACTTTTTTTTTTTTTTATTTGTTCAAGAAATAATATTGTTTTGTTATTTTATCTTTGTTTCTATTTTTTTTGTAAAATTTGGTAAAATTCTATAAGCAATTTTTAAAAATATCTTAAAGAAAAATATAAAGAAAAAAAAAGTGAAAAAGCAATGTGCAAATTTTTAAAATTCAAATTTTGTGATTTATGTGTCTTTAAAAAGTAAAGTGTTAAATTTTAATAGGAATGTACATGAAATTCATATACTAATAAAAATATACTGATGCAAGCATGCATGTCAGATTCCAAATAACTTTTTATAAATAGTTCAACCTTTTGTACCTTCTAGAATTCCTGCAAATAAGTCACTATTAATACTACTGTTTATATTATCATTAACAAATGTCAGGAATACAATCGCTATGGAAATGATTACAGCAGCTACAACTTTCCCTGTACTAATAACAGCAACATTGATTACTACAGTAATAATAATAAAGTTACAATCAATAATTTGCAATGTAACTTTAATATAGAATAGAAAATCATAAACAATGGAGTTGAATCTATAACTTTTTGATCTCAAGATGAGCATAAAAACCACAAAGTCTGGCAACCACAAACAAAATGACCAGAAAACTAAATACCTTACTTGATCAGCACACCAATACCATATTGATGCTGTAGATTGTCCGAGTAAAAATCCAGGCCATGGTAGATCTGAGTTAATAGGATCACGCAACAAGATAAATGAATCTGGCCTAGGTATTCCACAAGTTGTGTTACCTGCAAGGACTTCATCTGGGACAGCATTGATATACTTTGTGCGCAACTCACCATAACCACCGATTTCATGAAAACCTACACAAAAAAATGCTTTAAAATTCCTTTCATCAACTACTTATCTAAAAAATTTTAATTAGAAGTTTGTTAAAATAAAATTGGCTCATTCAAATTAAATTCAGATCAACTCAAAACATTTAATAACAGAAACAAAGAATTGATGAAGAAGAAAAATAAGTAAAAAATGAAATTCCAGCTATTAAAAGAAAAGTTATTTCATAAACATACCTATGTANATATATATATATATATATATATATATATATATATATATATATATATATATATATATATATATATATATATATATATATATATATATATATACTGTGTATATATAACTTTTTATAATACTAGTTGATTTTAAATTCCCATAATCTTAATAATAAATAGGAACTGCAATTGAAGTAATATAACTTTTATAAAAGTACAGATTTTTACCAGTCACTGTGCATAGTCCTGTCAAAGCCAATAATCCAAATATAGAAACATACAAATTCCATCCTACAGATTGTTGAATGAATAAGGCACCAGAATACATGTTCACCTAAGATTTGTTGACACAACTACTGCAATGTTTAAACATTTTTTAAAAATACTAAGTACAATAATATTTTAGACAAGCAGTGAGAAAATTTGAAAAGTAAGAATACTTACTGATATTTTGGTAAATATATAGAGTAGAAGAGACAAAATAGATAGAAAAACACGAATGCGATTACCACCAAACCTTTTATGGATATATTCCGGTAGAGTACATACCTAGTTTAAAAAAGTTTTTTTTAATTTATTTCACTTTTACTAATTAAACAATGAATACTAAAAGTATAGTGTTTCCTTAAAATATATGACCTTTATGTATAGAGTATGAGATTTATGTTTTAAATTATGAGTCAGACCCTATGATATCAAAAAAAAAATTAATCTACAGGATGTTCAAAAAGTAATCCACAACTTTAACATCAGCTAGCAAAAAGAAAAAATAACTAAACTACACTAAATTTTACTTCAAAAATAGAACTAAATTAAGAATATTATTTGTAGTATGTAATAGATGGTTGAAATAGCCTCCATTTTCTTGTACAAAAGTTTCAAAACAGGCCACCAAATTGTTGATGACTGTGTTTTTTTCTTGTGAAATGTTTGCTATTGCTTGCTCAATGAAATTAACTAATTCTTCTTTAGACCATATAATGCAGTTCTTTGTATTTTGCAATTGATATAAAAGTGGCATTGATCAGCCCACAATACAGAGTCTAAAAGGTCATTGTTTTGAAGTAGATAATTAGCAAAATGGAATCAAAATGGTAAGTCTGTTGCTGTCAACTCTGTAGCATGATAAGGATATGATGAATGGATGCTTTAGGGATTTTAGTATCATCTGCAATTTGTTGAGTGTAGAAGCAACCTGTCTCCAAAGCAATACAATGCAGCAATTCCATCACAACTGCTATTAGTTCTTTTTCTAAAATGGGACAACTGATTTCTGCTGGTCAAGTACACTGCTTATTTTTTCAAACTTATCAACTAATCTTTTGATGTTGTGTATGGTGAATGGGTATTTTAATAAACCACATGCTTGCTTGAACTTTCATAGTACTGCTGTTGCACTTTCACACGCACTTCCATAATAGCATTTGATGATGAAAATTCTCTCTTCCATAGAAATATTGTTCATGACTTAATTCTCAAAAATAATTTATCTAAAATATAATACTCCTTCCTTATATATGTTTAAAAAAAAGAATATTTTAGAAATATTCTCATAGGCTAATTAGTAACAGACAAATGAAATTCTGCATTACTTACCAAACACCCTGTATAAATTATTATTTCATTAGAACAATAATTATATGGTATTAATATTATTTATACTTAAAACATTATTTAGGCATACCCCACTTGCAATGTATACAGGTAAAAATATAAAAGCCAAGAGCTGTAAAAACACAAGAGCCTAAAAAAAACAATCAAAAATTTTAAAACAAAATTAAAAAATTCATAAAAAAAAAAAAAATCAGAGTATAGTTATTAAAAATAATTAGTAAACAAAATCACGTATAAGAAAACCAAAAAGTATTTTTATTCATGAGAATGCTTTCCAAAAACGTACATTCAATTCAAATGCACCAACACTGATACCAGCCGCAGCACCAGAGCCAGCAAGTCCAATAAGATGTTCACTTCCAATGTTACTAGCAAATAAAGACATACCAACCTATAAAGAAACTCCAGTAGTTTAGATTTGCACCAAATACAAAATATAGGAATTCTTTTCATAGCTATAACACATTCTGTTCAATATTTAAAATAAACCATGAGACTAAATATATAGGAACTGCATTATCAATTTTATCAAATTTCTATAAAAAGAAAAAAAGGTCTTTAATACAATATCTGTAAAAAAGTGGAGTTTTCAGAGAGGCTATGAATTTTTATGCAATAGCATTTTAAGTAAGAAACTAAACATTGGGAAAGAAAGAAAACTAGCAAATTGAAAAAAGAAATTAAATATACAGCAGTTTCTTACTGGCAAAAAAGTCATAAATCTTCCAGCAAGAAAATAACCATCAATTGTTCCTCTTTTTGACTGAAACATCGACTAAAGTATACAGTTTTAATGTTAGAAATTACTCTGAAGTATTTTGTATTTAAAATTCATAATTAGATAAAACTTATGAAGTTTAAATAATTTTACCCATATTCCCACAACAATGACTCCAACAAAATAAACAGCAATCATACTGATATCTGCTACAGAGAGATTTCCAGTTTTATTTGTCATTTTCTCACTCGTATTTATACTGAAATATAGATATATAGTTTAAATATAAACACACACAAATACTTATTCTTTGTTCAAGTATGCAATAACTTTATATTAAAAAACAAAAGAAGCAGAGAGATTATTGTTTTAATTTTCAAATATAATAAATTGAAAAAATGGAATTTGATTTAGTTTGTGGTCGTTCTGATTTGGTATTTCACGTGGTTTTAATATTGTAAACAAATAAGTTCAGGAAATAATTGAATTAATAGGTAACGAAGCTCTATGAAGGAGAGCAAGAAGAATGTAAACCAATAAACCGTTAGTGATCGTTTAAATTTTTATATTCCTTTTACTTGGTCTCCAACGAAAATGGCAATTAAGCATCAGCGTTTCTTGCTTTTTTTTTTCTACTAAAAACAAATGATAACAAATAAAATACAAGCTTGTATCAGTTATTTGAAATAAATCAAATTTAAAATAATTAGTATATTTATACATACAAAGCTATAAGAATCCAGATAAACATTTGATATATCTTTATATATTATTTTGTTTCAACCAATAAAGATATTTGCGCAAAATTGCTATTCGACGAAATCTTTTAAACTTTTTTTTCAAAAGTAACAAATTATGTATGAATAAAAACTTGTCACATCATTAACATTCGCTGTTTTAAAAACATCAGGAGTTTTTTTTAATAAACTTCGGAAAACTTAATTTATCTTAATAGATTGATAAAGAAATTTTTAGTTTATTCGTTATTTATTCGTACGAAAGACAACCGTTATTAATGGAAAATACCAAACTCTCATGCTTAATCGCAATCGTTTCTAACAACTGGAACATCACGTTCTCCCCATAAATTGTTGCCATTTTAAAAAAATTCTATCATATAAAACATCATCTAAATTATTCAATTCTCGATTGAATTCCTAGATTCACATAAAAATCCTTTTTTTTTTTCACAAAAATTTTGGGGTTTTTTTAAAAATATATTTTTTTAAAAATAAGATCTGAATGTTTTTTTAAAACGCATGAGATTTATGCGTAATTATTGCAATTAAAGAAAGCGTCGTCCGAAAAAAGAACTGAATTTTTTTTTAATAAAAAAAACCGTTTTTAACGTTACACCAAACATTGGGTCACAGATAGAAAATAGGTTATAATTTTTGCCTCCCATCTATGACTTTGTGGCCCCATCCCTGTCAAACACCTCAATTTCACAAAATGTTAAAGATATTTTATAAAGATGTAAAAAATGATTTTTTACAACAGTATTTCTTTTCGAATATTTCCGTGGAGAATTTTTCTTTACATCACTCTTATTATCTTTATATCATGATTCCTTTGATCGGGTAACTGAAAAGTAAACGGGTCAAAAGAGTGTTTAAATAGCAACCATTAGACGTTTTTACTTCAAGACTAAAGTTTAACTCTAAGGTCCTGCAGCTTCTTTAATATAAATGAAGATTTAACAATGGTCAATAAATTCAAACAAGAAGGAAAAAAAAAAAAAGATTAGTAAGTATAAAATCTGAAAATTAACCCATAGATTTAATTTTATTCATATATGATATTTATGAATGATATTTATAAAATATATAAATATCATTCATAAGTATCACATTATGATATCACATTATGATTACATTATGATACTTATGAATGACATTTATACATGATACTTGTGAATGATATTTATATCTGATACTTACAAATAATAATATTGGATCATAAACGAGGAATAAAATGTTTTTACCACCACCCTCATACATTGCATACGTTGCCTACCACCAAATTGAAAAAAAATTAGGTCCTAACTCTTTACATTTGATATGTAATGGAGCAGGTTTTTAATTGTTTAACTTTTAAAAGTTTTCCCTGGTCTCTCCCTTATTCTGAAAAATTTTTTTTGATATATTGTCCAATAAAAGTTTCGTAAAGAGAAGTTGAAAATAGCTTATAGTTTAGACCTACTAAATCCGTCAGTTGTTCGTACTATATTAGGTAATGCTTTATAGATTTGACTCATTAAATTCTAGTTATTTACAACTTTATTCATTGACATTATTACTATTGAGGTATAAACTTGTATTTTCATATATCTTCAGCTTTATTTGCAATAATCTTGGTATAACGAGCATCTTGATATAACGAACGCTAAATATAACTAACATCTCGATACAAAAAAAACTAAACCATGTTCCCCTCCTTTACATAACTTTCTAAACAAAAAATACCTTTGAATATCTTGAACACTCGCTCTAAAGATCCTTTTTTACTTTTGTCCTACTTGAGAGAACAATTATAGAAAACAATTTCGGTTGAAAATGGAGTGCTTCGTCTAGTTGCTTTTTGTTGTTTGATAGAACTATTTTTACTAGCGAGATTTTTTTAACATTCAACTTAGTTTTATTAAATTATTTAAACCAAAAAGTGCTCAAAAGGAACAAATTACGCACTTCATAATTTCTTTTACGCTTTAACTTAATATGATTTATTGTTTCTTCATCGCTTTACGCTTAAAGTGGTTCAAAAAATTGTCTCACATGACAACGATGCTTTATTTCGTCACGTTTACTAATTGAAAGCTTAATGAACCTTCAATTAGTAAATGTGACTAAAGATGAAAGTCTCGTCTCCACAGAAGTAAAATCTTTATCAGATGCCAACTAACAATTAAAAGATACATAAAATTAACTTTGCTGTATTTCTTTTTAAATCCATACTTCATATTGTTCAAAGATTTCCTGGTCTCTCACAAACAGCAAATTAATTAATTGTTAACTGGCGTATGTTCGAACGTCGTATATACAAAATGCGCAATTGCAAATTGCCATAGGTGCAAACATGATACCGAGGCTGGACTAATCGTGAATTAGAATACGAGCCAACAGATAAAAGAGCGCTACGCAATGGGAAAAATGCTCAATTTAACACGAAAAAAGTCTTAACTTTAATCTGAAAGGATTTAGAGATCTGAAACTTTGCGCAGGTACATGAATTGACCAAGGCTAACTTGCCACCAAAAATGGGCGGTTTAGGCATGGTACCTCCTGTTAGAGTGATGTCATCTAACACGCCCGTTACATTTATCATTGTAATTATGGACCATAAAGTTCTTATAAAATTCTGTAATAGCACGCGTGTTAATATGGCCACTTCTTTATGTTAAGAAATATATTATATATATTATATTAGTATTCCTCCATCATGAATAACCCCAACTTAACACCTCCTATTTGTGCAAAATATGTAAATGCATATAAATATGAAATCTCAAAAGTTTATTATGTAAACAAAAAAATATGGCTAAAAATATGTAAACCAAAGCTTTCATTTTACGCATTTGAAGCAACGAAAAAAATTTTCAAAAAAAATTTCACATTTACTTAAATATATATTTTATTATAAATCGTATGCGATGGTTTTTAATATGTTTAGGAAAGATGGTAAAAAAATAACATTAAAACTAAAATATTAGTGCAAATATATAATTTTTTATTTAGCTGTATCAGAAATAATGCAAATTTGAATAAAATTGTTAAAATTTTAACTGTAGATAATGATTTTACTAATATTTAGTATGACCACCTTTGACCATCTTTCTTTATTGCGTTTACCTAATAAAAGTTTTTTTGATAGCCACACAGCCTCTTAAGCCAGATCTTGACAAAGATTGTCTTCCAGTACATGGATGTACTATAGTTCAGGTAGCTCGAACAAGTTCTGCGCTTACTTTCTTACGATTTCGTAATGCTGATACTTTTAAAAACTGTTTGGCAAGTGGGGTTAACTTTTTGTTACAACCAGACTTCTTTTTATCCACTACGTCACCAGTTTCGATGTATTTTTTAAATATTTTTTGAACCGAGGATCGGGAACAATTTACACGTTCGGCTATTTTCACTTGATTATAACCCTTCTCATGTAACAAAATCACGCGATTTTTGTCATGAATTAATATTTTTGACATTTAATCAATATTTAAAAGTATTTTCATCAAAATAGAAAACTTTTTCAAAATAAAATTTTTTTGACGAAAAAATGCTTAAGTCACAAAGAGACATTAATAGAAACTAAAAAAATTTCCTTCAAACTAAGATATTTACCAATAATAAATTTAAAGAAATTAAATAAATGATACAATGATTAATGTATTCATTTTTAAGAGTTGATACATGTTCTAAACAAATAAACAAAAAAAATGTGAAAAGTGAGACCACTTGAGATCATCGATTATTAAACTTTAATTATCAATAAAAAATATTATTTTATAAACAATACAATAAACTAAAATGAATAAAAATAAACAATCATAAAGTTTTTTTTCTATAGTTACTTAATATTATATTTGCTTAAACATACATTTTTCGAAAAATTCCTTAGGTGCTACTATCTTTTAAGGTGAGTTTTCACTCATTTTTGCTACGGGAAAGGGAAAGGGAAAGGGAAAGGGAAGGGAAAATTAATCACGTGAGCGTGCGCATTCTGTAACTTAATTTTGAAAATTAATCACTGCGCATGCTCAAGTGATTAATTTTCCCATCCCTTTCCCTTTCCCATAGCAAAAATGGATGAGTGGAACTCACCTTTACACAATACTGTAATAACATTGCTTAAATAGATTTCTGCATTGATTGCATAACCACAGCTCTGTGTTCGCAAAATAATATTGAATCTTTCAATTGAATCTCAATTAACTCCAGTTATCGATTAAGCTAAAGTTAAGTCTCGGAAAAATTGCCATGCAGCATTTCCATCGTTTGTTGTTCCGCTTTCTGGATTCTGAATATTGACAAGAAAGCTCATTTGTGGCTTTACATTATTATAATTTATTTTGTACGTTGCGTCATAGTTTTTTCAGTGGAAATGCAATCATTATTTTTTTTTTTATTGAAAGCCTATATGATGCGTGCAGAATACAGTTAAAACATTGTATCTAAACATACAAAGAAAACAATCTGTATTCTTACAGAGTTTCACGTGTTTTTAGCTTTCCAACATTATATAATTCATTAATTGCTTAGAGCCACAAGCAATTAATGAATTATATTGAACATTGCAAAACCGTGAAAAGGTTTTCATCTGATGTGTTAGGTTCAACTCCTTTGAATTTTTGATGGTAATGTGGAATGACCACAGCTACCATCACACCCCCATTTATATATCATAATTAACTTTTAAGGTTCAATTTCAGAGAGTTTCTTCTTTTAAAAAAAAAGCTTTTTTATTTCGGAATGTCTCGCCGTTGAACATTTTCCCAAAAATGTCTTAAAAGGTCGGCTTTTTGTAACCGGATGGCCTCTTTGTTCCAGGATTGTGTTTCATTTATTTATCGCCATCTAACTTCTGATATAATAAAAAATTATCCAACCATTGGTTGTTAAGTTTTTTTTCTTGGTCCTCTTACATTTTGCTCACTTTGTAGTAAGTTTACAAATAAAAGTTCATATAGCAATATGAGTTTTTTGCAATTAGCGCATCGTTTACATCTTCAACAAGCTTAAGTTTTCCATAAATGAATCTCTCCAATGCTAATGACCATCATTTTCGCATTGTCTTTGTCTCGAAACATTATAAAGCTCTCTTTTTAGTATAGAAATGCTATTAAAAAAGAAAAAAAGTATCAGTCACAGTGGCACGTGTTTGCAGCTAATTTATACGAATTTGTTAGTACACGAACTACTCTAAACAACGTATAGTATAGACATTCAAGGAAAACTCTGCGGAACTTCTTTTTAAAATTTTAACTTAAGTTAAAAGAGTGATGATAAACCACTGCACATTTCCATCAAGTTTTTTTCACAAAAAGCAAAACATTTTTTACAATAAAGTGTTAAAAAAAAAAAANTTTATTTCATAAACATACCTATGTAAGTCATTATTGATACACCCCCTATCATAATAAATGCCATGAATGTGTCTAAGTAAATCACAGCAGCTAAACCACCTAAAAACAAAGTAATTTAAAAATGCACATAGCAGAATAGTTTATTGACAAAAAAAACAAAACAAAACAAAAAAAAAAACACTAGATCTTCTAACATCAAAACAAAAAGTCTTATTGATGAAATAGACACTTTATTGATGCAATAGACATCTGATATTTTATGGAAACTTACACAGGTTTTGGCAGGCATTTAAAGCTATCTTGGTTAACTTAATTTTCCCAAAATTTTTTCTACATCAATTTCTTAATATTGCTAAAAGGCCAATATTGTAGATTAGATATCTATATCCTGTTTATCAAAAAACAGATCAAAAAGCTTAAAATCTAATTAGTAGTTTTCATATTTGTCAAAATATTTAAAAAATAAATGGAAATCATTTAAAAAACAATTATAATAAGGTTTTGCACCATTATTTTGACAAGGTTGGATTAAAAATTTAACACAAATAAGTGAAGATGAAAATTCCGACATAAAAGTATATCTGTGTGATACCTGCATTTGAATTTAAGCACAGATGCAAATGCTAATGATAAGATTTAAAATAGGTGCTATTTTAAAAATAAAGTATTTAGCCTAAGTATTTGAATACATGTTTAAATACACTTAACTGCAAATATTATGCAACGCTTATAAATTCCAACTTATTTTGAAAAATATTATGTATTTCCCAGAATTATCAATTACAAAGATGATAATAATGTTTATTGCTATGCCTTTTGTAGGTTTTATTCCATTTCTCTTATTTAATTTTGAAATTATAGCAACTTTTCATAAGTAGCATGTTTTGCAGTAATTAAACCTCACTTCTAAAATAAATGTATGTGTTGCTTTTAAACTGTTTTAACATTGAAAAGATAACTGTCATTTGAGCAACATATCTGTTCACAATGCAGTGTTCTATACGAAATTTAACTCGTGATGAGTGTGTTACATTTGTTACTTTGTCAAATGAAAGATTAACAGTCGGTAGGGTTCTGCAAATGTTTGTAGAGACCAATGATCAAATTAGACAACTTAGTCAAGACAGGCAATGAGCTACCAATGCCATGAAGGACCAATTTTTAATGCTTCGAATACTGAGAGAATGGTCCACTACTGTACGAGGTCTCCAAGTACAAGCTGAGGCTCAAGGAACTGCTGTTAGTCAAGATACCGTAAGAAGAAGACTTTGTGCTTTAAATTTAAGACCTCGGGCAGTAGCTACTGGTCCCAGATTGTCAGAAGAAACAGACTGGCTTTTGCAAGAAGGCATATGAATTGGGAAATACATGATTGGGGACAGGTCTTATTTACAGATGAGTCAAAGTTTTCCCTTGTAAGTTCAAACTGCTGCCCAAGAGTCTACAGAAGACCAAATGAAAGATATTTTGCTTGCAACATTCAAGAAGCCACTTTATATGGATGCAGCTCATTGATGGTATGGGGTAGAATATCTTTAACAGCTCACACAGAGCTTTTTATTGTTGATGGTTGACATCTGACTTTTCAACGATGCATAGCAGACATTTTAGAAACTTTTGTGATACCTTTTGCACTGTACATTTAAGATGGATTCCTTCTTATGCAGGATAATCCTAGACCGCATACAGCACATATAATTACTGAATACTTAAATAATGTTAATTTTCAAGTTTTGGAGTGGCCATCTTGCAGTCCAGATATGAACTTTATAGAGCATCTTTGGGACATAATGGGACACCATGTTAGAAGCCAACATCCATGACCTAACAGTCTAGACAGGCTGTGACAAAGTCTTATCAGCGTGTGGGAAGATATCCCTCAAGAAATGATTAGATCTTTAACTGAAAGTATGCCACAACTCTTTCAAGCGGTAATAATATCAAGAGGTGGTAACACTAGTTATTGATAAGTCAAAAATGTCTAAATTTAAGCTGTATTAGTGTGCATAACAATAATTATTATTTTACTTTATTTTGTTAAACGAAACATATTTTTGGTTTTAGTTTTTATTTGTTTAAGAACCATATTTTTTGTTTTGGCTAACAGTTAATAACAAATAACGACAAAATAACAATTAACAAATAAACAAATAACAATTAATGACAAATAAATCAAAATGTATAAGTGATGCATTAATTTAGCAGCTAAGTGTAGTAAAGAAGCACACAACATTTTCAGGGTGAAATAATTTCAGTCTGCTTAGCTAGTGACATTTTCAATACAGTGTTAAGGTAAATTTTTTATACTTGTATGTTTTCAATGCAAACTTTGAAAACAGTTAATGTGAAATGATATTAATTTAATTGACTTTAAGTATTTTATAAAGATCTAAAAGATCGTAAAGATTATCTTTTTTTTTTTCTTTTTTTTATGTATAATACAATAAATATGAATTCATTCAAGATTATGTTATCAGGCATGCTCAAATTTATATATAACTGTTGTTCTCCTTTTTTCACAATCTCTAATAATTACATTGGCAGAGTTTTTTAAAATAATTCTGAAGGATGTGTCTTCTACTAATCTAATGATATTCTAAACAACTTTAAGAGTTTTTAAAGTTTTCTTGGAAAAATAACTCATATGTGAAGACTAGTTATAGAAATGCTTAGAAATATGTTGAATAAACAATTGCAACCGCATGGAATGGAAATTCTAAAATACTTTAACAGAAACAGTAAAGTTATTGAATTAGTGCTGCAAATGCGAAACTAATATTTATAAAAATATGAAGACACATAACAAAACTAATTATGCTATTTTATTTTTCATTTTAATGGATATTTATACAAATTTTAAATCCAGTAAAGCTAAATATTTACCTAAATGCTAAAGGTTATTTATTTTCTTACAATATATATATATATATATAACTTTATATAATATTAGTTGATTTTAAATTTCTATAATCTTAATAATAAATAGGAGCTGCGATTGCAGTAATATAACTTTTGTAAAAGTAAAAATTTTTACCAGTCACTGTGCAAAGTCCTGTCAAAACCAATAGTCCAAATATAGAAACATACAAATTCCATCCTACAGATTGTTGAATGAACAAGGCACCAGAATACATGTTCACCTAAGATTTGTTGACACAAGTACTACAATGTTTAAATACTTTTTAAAAATAGTAAGTACAATATATTTTAAATAAGCAGTGAGAAAATTTTAAAAGTAAGAATACTTACTGATATTTTGGTAAATATGTAGAGAAGAAGAGACAAAATAGATAGAAATACACGAATACGATTACCACCAAACCTTTTATGGATATATTCCGGTAGAGTACATACCTATTCAAAAAAGTTTTTTTTAATTTGTTTCACTTTTTCCTAATTAAACCATGAATACTAAAAGTATAGTGTTTCCTAAAAATATATGACCTTTGTGTATAGAGCATGAGATTTATGTTTTAAATTATGAGTCAGACCCTATAATATCAACAACAAAAAACTAATCTACAGGATGTTCAAAAAGTAATGCACAACTTTAACATAAGCTAGCAAAAACAAAAAATAATTAAACTACAGTAAATTTTACTTCAAAAACAGAACTAAATTAAGAATATTTTTTGTAGATGTTTGAAATAGCCTCCATTTTCTTGTACAATAGTTTCCAAGCCACCAAATTGTTGATGACTGTGTTTTGTTCTTGTGAAATGTTTGCTATTGCTTGCTCAATAAAATTAACTAATTCTTTTTAGACCATGTAATGCAGTTCTTTTTATTTTGAAATTGATATAAAAGTGGCATTGATCAGCCCACAATACAGAGTCCAAAAGGTCCTTGTTTTGAAGCAGCAAATTAGCAAAACGGAATCAAAGTGGTAAGTCTGTTGCTGTCAACTCTGTAGCATGAGAAGGATATGATGAATGGATACTTTAGGGATTTTAGTATCATCTGCAATTGGTTGAGTGGAGCAGCAACTAAAAGCAAACAATTCAGTAATTCCATCACAACTCCTATTAGTTCTTTTTCTAAAGATCGGTCACCTGATTTCTGCTGGTCAAGTACACTGCTTGCTTTTTCAAACTTATCAACTAATCTTTTGATGCTATGTGTGGTGAATGGGTATTTTATTAAACCACATGCTTGCTTGATCTTTCGTAGTGCTGCTGTTGCACTTTCACACTAACTTCCATAATAGTATTTAATGATGAAAATTCTCTCTTCCATAGAAATATTGTTCAAGACTGCATTCTCAAAAATAACAATCTACAATATAGTACTCCTTTCTTATATATTTAAAAAAAATATATTTTAAAAAAAGAATATTTTAGAAATATTTTTATGGGCTAATTAGTAACAGACAAATGAAATTGTGCATTACTTACCAAACACCCTGTATAAATTAATATTTCATTTTAACAATAATTATATGCTATTAATATTATCTATACTTAAAACATTATGTAGGCATACCCCACTTGCAATGTATACAGGTAAAAATATAAAAGCCAAGAGCTGCAAAAACACAAGAGCCTAAAAAAAACAAAAATTTTAAAATAAAAAAAAAAATTCATTAAAATAAAAGTAAACCAGAGTATAATTATTAAAAATAATTAGTAAATAAAATCACATATAAGAAAATCAAAAAATATTTTTATTCATGAGAATGTTTTCCAAAACCATACATTCAATTCAAATGCACCAACACTGATACCAGCCGCAGCACCAGAGCCAGCAAGTCCAATAAGATGTTCACTTCCAATGTTACTAGCAAATAAAGACATACCAACCTATAAAGAAACTCCAGTAGTTTAGATTTGCACCAAACGCAATATATAGGGATTCTTTTCATAGCTGTAACACACATTCTACCCTGTTCAATATTTAAAATAAACCATGAGAATAAATTTATAGGAACTGCATTACCAATTTTATCAAATTTCTATAAAAAGAAAAAAAGGTCTTTATTACAACATTTGCAAAAAAAAGTGGAATTTTTAGAGTGACTATGAATTTTTATGCGATAGCATTTTAAGTAAGAAACTTAACATTGGGAAAGAAACAAAAATAACAAATTGAAAAAAGAAATTAAATATATAGCAGTTTCTTACTGGCAGAAAAGTCATAAATCGTCCAGCAAGAAAATAACCATCAATTGTTCCTCTTTTTGACTGAAACATCGACTAAAGTATATAATTTTAATGTTAGAAATTACTCTGAAGTATTTTATACTTAAAATTCATAAATAATTAGATAAAAATATATAAAGTTTAAATAAGTTTACCCATATTCCCACAACAATGACTCCAAAAAAATAAACAGCAATCATACTGATATCTGCTACAGAGAGATTTCCAGTTTTATTTGTCATTTTCTCACTCCTATTTATACTGAAATATAGATATATAGTTTAAATATAAACACACACACACATACTTATTCTTCGTTCAAGTACGCAATAACTTTATATTAAAAAACAAAAGAAGTAGAGAGATTATTGTTTAAATTTTCAAATATAATAAATTGAAAAAATGGAATTTGATTTAGTTTGTGGTCGTTCTGATTTGCTATTTCACGTGGTTTTTATATTGTAAACAAATAAATTCAGGAAATAATTGAATTAAATCGGTAACGATGTTCTATGAAGGAGAGCAAAAAAAGTATAAATACCGGTAACCAATAAACCGTAAGTAGTCGTTTAAATCTTTACATTCTTTTTACCTCGTCTCCAACAAACATCAATTAAGCACCAGCGTTTTTTTTTTTTTTTGTTTTTTTTTTGTTCTGTTAAAAATGAATGAAAACAAATAAAATGTAAGCTTATATCAGTTATTTGAAATAAATTAAATATAAAATAATATTTATATTTATACATACATGGCAATAAGAATCTAGATAAACATTTGATATATCTTAATATATTATTTTGTTTCAACCAACATTAGGAGTTCTTTTTTAATGAATTTCAGAAAACTTAATTTATCTTAATAGACTGATATAGAGCTTTTTAGTTTATTCGTTATTTATTAAGAGTCTGCTTATCGTTTCATTTCCACATCGTTTTCATTCCGATAAAATATCGGGAATAAAAAAGTGGAAAACTTTATAACGTCGTATTCATCGGAATGATTACGATGTAAAATCGTTATAAAAATTTTAACCGGTATTATAGTCAGTTTAAATTTCGGTATATATCGGAACTCTCGTCATTCCGATGATTTTTTTTTCCGATATCATATCGATATCATAACGATATGGAAATGAAACGATACGCATACGGAAAAACCACTCTCAGACTTAATCGTAATAATTACTGAAAACTGGAACATCACGCTTTCCCTATAAATTGTTGCTATCTAAAAAAAATTCTATCATATAAAGCATTATCTAAATTATTTAATTCTCAATTGAATTCCTTGATTCACATAAATCCTTAGTTTTTACTCAAAAAATTTTTTAGGGTTTTAAAAAAAATACCACCTCCGTTTCACAATAGTTGTCTCATCTGGTGCATAAATTTTGTTCCATAATACTTGTCTCTATTGATCAAACTTTTATAGCTATAGCTTCGCTTGTGTTAGACCGATTTTCAAAAGTAATAGTTTGTTGAAAAGAGTTACTCAGGGCTTTTTAATAAGCTTAGGTACTTAAAAATTGGTGATCAAAAAAAATAGCTATAGCTTCGCTTATATTGGTGAATAAAAAATAGCTATAGCTTTGCTTGTGTTAGACAGATTTTCAAAAGTAATAGTTTGTTGAAAAGAGTTACTCAAGGCTTTCTAATAAGCTTAGGTACTTAAAAATTGGTGATCAATTGGTGAATAAAAAGTTGCGAGTCAGAAATAAGTTCTTTATTAATTGAATAGTAGAAACTTTATTTCAGTTATTCAATATTTAAAAAAATTTTTCGTATTCTCCACGGTTTCGATATTACATTTTAAATTTTTGGGGAGTCGACGTCTCTTCGTAGTTTTTATTTATATGAGTAATCCTATAAAAGCTGTTTCCGTTTGATATCATGATATTTTCTAAACATGTTTGTAGTGTCAAGAACACACTTTCAAGTGCCTCGATCCAATTGTGTTTTAAGTATTACTAATTTTTTTTTCTTAAATTTACACTTTTAGAAAATAATTAGAATGGTACAAACTTAGCAAATCTTTAAAAAAATTACTCAAATAGCATAACTTTTCAATATTCGGACCAAATTATCCAAATGTGACAAATATTGTGGAACGGAGGTTGTATTTTTTAAAAATAAGATCTGAAGGAGTTTTTTAAAATGCATAAGACTGATGTGTAGTTATTGCAATTAAAGAAAGCGTCATCCGTAGAATGAACTGATTTTTTTTAATAAAAAAAAATTGTTTTTAATGTTACACCAAACATTGGGTCATAGGGAGAAAATAGGTTATAATTTCTTCCTCTCACTTATGACTTCGTGGCCCCATCCCTGTCAAACAGCTCAATTTCCCAAAATATTGAAAAAATTTTATTAAGATGTAAAAAAATGATTTTTTACCATAGTTTTTTTCTTTTCGAATATTTCCGTGGAGAATCTTTTTTTATATCACTCTTATTATTTTTGTCAAGATTCCTTTGATCGGGTAACTAACAAGTAAACGGCTCAAAAGAGTACTTAAATAGCAACCATTAGACGTTTTTACTTCAAGACTAAAGTTTAACTCTAGGGTCTTCCAAATTATTTAATATAAATGAAGATTTAACAATAAATTCAAACAAGAAGGAAAAAAAGATAAGTAAGTATAGAATGTGAAAATTAACCTACCGGTTAAATGATATTTCCATATGATATTTATGAATGGTATTTTTACAATATATAAATACCATTCATAAGTATCATATTATGATACTTATGAAAGATATTTACATATGATACTTATGAATTGTATTTATATTTGATACTTATAAATTATATTTATATATGATGCTTATGAATAATATTGGATTGTTAATTATAATGCTTTATATATTTGCTACATTGAATTCTAGTTACATACAATTTTATTGATAGACATTATCATTTTTGAGGTATAAACGTGTATTTTCATACATCTTTAGCTTTATTTGCAATAATCTTGATATAACGAACATCTTGATATAACGAATGCTAAATATAACTAACATCTCGATGCAAAAAACTAAACCATAATCCCCGCTCATTTACATAACTTTCTAAACAAAAAATACCTTTGAATATCATGAACACTCACTCTAAAGATCCTTTTTTTATTTTTGTTCTACTTGAGAGAACATTTAGAAAAAGCTTCGGTTGAAAATGGAGTGCTTCGTCTAGTTGCTTTTTGTTGCTTGATAAAACTATTTTTACTACCGAAATTTTTTTAACATTCAACTTAGTTTTATTGAATTATTTAAACCAAAAAGTGCTCAAAAGGAACAAATTACGCACTTCATAATTTCTTTTACGCTTCAACTTAATACGATTTATTGTTTCTTCATCGCTATACGCTTTAAAGTGGTTCAAAAAATTGTCTCACATGACAACGATGCTTTATTTCGTCACGTTTACTAATTGAAAACTTAATGAGCCTTCAATTAGTAAATGTGACTAAATTTGAAGGACTCGTCTCCACAAAAGTAAAATCTTTATCAGATGCCAACTATCAATTAAAATATGCATAAAATTAACTTTGCTGCATTTTTTTTAAATCCATACTTCATATTGTTCAAAGATTTCCTCGTCTCTCACAAACAGTAAATTAATTAATTGTTAACTAGCGTATGTTTAAACGTCGTATATACAAAATGCGCAATTGCAAATTGCTATAAGTGCAAACATGACACCGAGGCTGGACTAATCGTGATTTAGAATAAGAGTCAACAGATAAAAGAGCGTTGCACAATGGGAAAAATGCTCAATTTAACACAAAAAAAGTCTTAACTTTAATTTGAAAGGATTTAGAGATCTGAAATTTTGCACAGGTACATGAATTGACCAAGGCTAACTTGCCACCAAAACGGGCGGTTTAAGGATGGTATCTCCTATATGTACAAAATATGGAAATGCATGTAAATATGAAATCTCAAAAATTTATTATGTAAACAAAAAAATATGGCTAAAAATATATAAATCAAAGCTTTCATTTTACGCATTTGAAATAATAACGAAAATAATTAATTTCATATTTACTTAAATATATATTTTATTATAATTCGTATGCTAAGGTTTTTAATAAGTTTAGGAAAGATAGTAAAAAAATAACATTAAAACTAAAATTTAAGTGCAAATATATAATTTTTTATTTAGCTGTATCAGAAATAATACAAATTTGAATAAAATTGTTAAAATTTCTAACTGTAGATAATGATTTTACTAATATTTAGTATGACCACCTTTGATCATTTTTCTTTATTGCATTTACCTAATAAAAGTTTTTTTGATAGCCACACAGCCTCTTAAGCCAGTTCTTAATAAAGATTGTCGAGCAGTACATGGATGTACTATAGTTCAGATAGCTCGAACAAGTTCTGCGCTTACTTTCTTACGACTTCGTAATGCTGATACTTTTAAAAACTGCTTGGCAAGTGGGGTTAACTTTTTGTTACGACCAGACTTCTTTTTATCCACTACGTCACCAGTTTCGATGTATTTTTTAAATATTTTTTGAACCAAGGATCAGGAACAATTTACACGTTCGGCTTTTTTCACTTGATTATAACCCTTCTCATGTAACAAAATCACGCGATTTTTATCATGAATTAATATTTTTGACATTTAACCAATATTTAAAAGTATTTTCATCAAAATAGAAAACTTTTTCAAAAGAAAATTTTTTTTGACGAAAAAATGTTTAAGTCACAAAGAGAATTTAATAGAAACTAAAAAAATCTCCTTCAAACTAAAATATTTACCAATAAAAAATTTAAAGAAATTTAATAAATGATACAATGATTAATGTATTCATTTTTAAGAGTTGAAACAGGTTCCAAACAAATAAACAAAAAATATGTGAAAAGTGAGACCACTTGAGATCATCGACTATTAAACTTTAATTATCAATAAAAATATTATTTTATAAACAATGTAATAAACTAAAATGAATAAAAATAAACAATCATATAGTTTTTTTCTATAGTAACTTAATATTATATTTGTTTAAACGTACATTTTTCGAAGAATTCCTCAGGCGCTACTATCTTTTACACAATACTGTAACGTCGTTGCTTAAAGAGATTTCTGCATTGATTGCATAACCACAGCTCTGTGTTCGCAAAATAATTTTGAATCTTTTAATTGAATCTTAATTAATTTCAGTTATCGATGAAGCTAAAGTTAAGTCATGGAAAAATTGCCATGCAGCATTTCCATCGTTTGTTGTTCCGCTTTCTGGATTCTGAATATTGACAAGAAAGCTCATTTGTGACTTAACATTATTATAATTTATTTTGTACGTTGCGTCATAGTTTTTTCAGTGGAAAAGCAAACATTTCACTTTTTTTTTTCACTTATTGAAAGCCTATATGATGCGTGCAGAATAAAGTCAAAACATTGTATCTGAATATAAAAAGAAAACAATCTGTATTCTTACAGAGTTTCATGTGTTTTTAGCTTTCCAACATTATATAATTCATTAATTGCTTAGCGCCACAAGCAAGTAATGAATTATATTGAAAATTGCAAAACCGTGAAAAGGTTTTCATCTGATGTGTTAGGTTCAACTCCTTTGAATTTTTGATGATAATGTGGAATGACCACAGCTACCATCACATTCCCATTTATATATCATAACTAACTTTTAAGATTTAATTTAAAAGAGTTTTATTTAATTTGAAAAAATTTCATCTTCTTTTAAAAAAAAAAAAAGCTTTTTTATTGGATAAGCTCTTGAAAAAGTAGACTCGCCCAACATTTTTGCAGCATTTTGTTTTTCTGTTTTGTATCATCTAACTTGAATTGCTTCAAAAAAAATTTTTTATTGTTGTTAGCATCAACAAGAAAAGCATTTTGGAATGTCTTCCTGTTGAACATTTTCCCCAAAATGTCTTAAAAGGTCGGCTTTTTATAGTCGGATATGGCCCCTTTGTTCCTGCATGTTATTTCATTTATTTATCGCCATCTAACTTCTGATATAATAAAAAATTATCCAACCATTGGTTGTTAAGTTCTTCGAACTTTTTCTTGGTCCACTTACATTTTGCTCACTTTGTAGTAAGTTTACAAATAAAAGTTTATATAGCAATATAAATTTTTTGCAATTAGCTCATCGTTTACATCTTCGACAAGTTAAAGTTTTCCATAAATGAATCTCTTCAATGTCAATGACCATCATTTTCGCATCGTCTTTGTCTCGAAACATTATAAAGCTCTCTTTTTAGCATAGAAATGCTATTAAAAAAGAAAAAAAGTATCAGTCACAGTGGCACGTGTTTGCAGCTAATTTTTACGAATTTGTTAGTATACGAACTACTCTAAAACAACGTATAGTATAGACATTCAAGGAAAACTCTGCGGAACTTCTTTTTAAAATTTTAACTAAAGTTAAAAGAGTGATGAAAAACCACTGCACATTTCCATCAAGTTTTTTTTTCACAAAAAGCAAAACATTTTTTTACAATAAAGTGTTAAAAAAAAAAAAAAAAAATTTAAGAATGCCTTCAAAACTTCAGTATGCCACGAAACAAGAAAATTAAAAAATCATTTCAGAAGTAAATGATTTATTTCAAAAAAAGTTTATTTAGCACTCCAATGAAATTACAAATTTGATTTTATAGCTCGTCTTTCACAGCTCATAAAAGTGTAAAAAAATAAATAAATAAAATTAACTAATAACAATTAAAACTATGGAAACTTTGACCTGATTGCCTGTCTTCTTTCTGTTTTCAGGTCAGTCAAAACCCTCAGTGAAAACTTTTTCTAAGACAACCTGCCAGTTATGCATTTCATGCTCATCAGCATCTACAAACTTAGTAGCTATCTTACACACTGGAAAGAACATGACAATGAGTTTTGTACTTTAAATTTCCTCTTCATTTGTAGACTTTCATTTCAAGACTTAATTGAAATAAATAGCACTTTTTCATCTTTTGAATTTTAAATTATGCAGAAAACTGACATAGAATATCCGATAAAATATTTCTTGGCTCTTATCGGTATACGATTCCCGTTTTGGTCGGGTCTCGTTCGGTTCCTATCAAGAACCGGACATTCCCTACTCCGGACATTGTAGTCAAATCCTTACAGGTGCTAAACGAATTATTACTCTAAACATTCTACTAAAGAAGACTGATCTCAGGAGAGTTGATTCAAAATTGCAGGAAAAGACTTTTTACAGGAAAGAACTTTTGTCACTCAAAGAACAATGAATCTATTCACTTAAAATTGATGCAGTTTTTCTTGCTTGTAATCCAGCTATATGGAGTTTCTGCCCTGCCAATCTTAATACCAAGCAAAAAATAGTAAACAAGAGAATCAGCAATAACTGTGCAGAGCGTGCTGCTAAGTTAGTGACAGCCTTTAACAATGTGCTAACACTTGATCAAACTAAATAGCAGTTTATATTTCAGATTGTCGAGTATTGCAGATATCTCATGACCATTCCGTTAAACAAAAACTTCAAAACAGAAACAGAAAGTGATTATTGATTACTCTTGTGAATACTTTAACAAGAGACATTTAAATATTGTAACATTTTAGGTTGAGACATGAGTTTAACATGAGATTGTAAACAACCAAAAATGGAAGTTTTTAAATATCGTTACATTTTAGGTTGTTTATAATATGAGATTGTAAACAACCAAATATGGAAGTTTTTAATTATGAATAGGAAGTTGTTTGTTTTTTTTTTATCACCATTTTTTTTTTTTTTTTTNTTTTTTTTTTTTTTTTTTTTTTTTTTTACAACTTTGAATCACTAAAACACATTATTTAAACAAGCGAATTAGAGCTTATTTTCCTAACCACAAATCACATCAAATTAGAGGGTAGCCTAATTAAAATTGAAAAAAAAAAAATTTTTATATACAATTTTGAATTCGCCTAGTAAACATAATTGTAATTGCACGTTTAATTGTTAATATACACGTTTCTTTAAAATCATTTGTGTTTCTACCGGAGGGTGAAGCTATCGTAATTACTGGTCCAAGCAGTATCACAAAAGTAATGCGGAAGAGCAGAAATAGTATCCTGCAAAAACTTTGTTTGCGACATCTTCCCATGCAAATAATGACGTGCTAGACCCATTTCTGCCAAATCAATAGAGATGTCAGATGTACGCTAATACATAAAAAAAAAAAAAGGATTTTTTTAAGGGAAACTGCCTATAAATTTCAAATAAATTTCATTTACTGAGTATATGTTAAGGCATCTTACCATTCTTGCAAATATTTTATAAAATTAATAAAAGAGAATTAAACAAAAATACAACAAAAAAACAAAAACAAAATGCAACCTCAAATTCAAGCCAGAATTTCCAACTACTTGCGTAGTAGCCATGAGAGTAAAACACAAAGTAAACATCGCCACCAGGTTCCTGATAATCAAACTCAGTATAAATGTGACTGCCATTTTCCTTGTACAGTGACCAATCGGTTAACATTACACCAGGTTTTAGTGTGAGAAAAAGATTCATATGATCCGGTCCTAAATTAAAATACTTTTTTAGGAAAAGTAGAATATTGTGATGACAGGTCATGAATTTATTATTTTTCACTATGAATCTGGTATGTAAAATAATTTAGTCACATAAAGTTTCTTAAGCTCATTTAAAACATAAGTGAGCAAATTAACTATGCAAATCACTTATTTTTAAAGTTCAAGCCTTAAGGCATTCCTAAATCCTAAATCTCATTTCTCCAACTCAACACTCAACACTCTTAATGAAATGCACCTTGGTGTTATCAAAAAAAAAAACTACTTTGGCTAATGAAATTTTTTTTTCTCACTAATTCTAAATGTCTTTTACCATCATGAATGTAAGACGCAAAAAAAAAAAATACTTTGGCTAATGAAATTTTTTTTTCTCGCTAATTCTAAATGTCTTTTACCATCATGAATGTAAGACGCAAAAAAAAAAACTACTTTGGCTAATGAAATTTTTTTTTCTCACTAATTCTAAATGTCTTTTACCATCATGAATGTAAGACGCAAAAAAAAAAACTACTTTGGCTAATGAAATTTTTTTTTCTCGCTAATTCTAAATGTCTTTTACCATCATGAATGTAAGACGCAAAAAAAAAAACTACTTTGGCTAATGAAATTTTTTTTTCTCACTAATTCTAAATGTCTTTTACCATCATGAATGTAAGACGCAAAAAAAAAAACTACTTTGGCTAATGAAATTTTTTTTTCTCGCTAATTCTAAATGTCTTTTACCATCATGAATGTAAGACGCAAAAAAAAAAACTACTTTGGCTAATGAAATTTTTTTTTCTCACTAATTCTAAATGTCTTTTACCATCATGAATGTAAGACGCAAAAAAAAAAACTACTTTGGCTAATGAAATTTTTTTTTCTCGCTAATTCTAAATGTCTTTTACCATCATGAATGTAAGACGCAAAAAAAAAAACTACTTTGGCTAATGAAATTTTTTTTTCTCACTAATTCTAAATGTCTTTTACCATCATGAATGTAAGACGCAAAAAAAAAGAAAACAATAACAGTAATACCTTCAATGTCAAAATGAAAACGTATTCTATTTTCATGAGTTAACTCTCTAGTGTAAATGCTTGTTGAAAGAGGATTTTGACCACCGTCAGGCATTTCTCCTAACAGATACCACTGTTTTCTAAAAAAAAAAAAAAGAAAAACGTAAAACCATACATACAATACGCTAATTTAAAAAATTTACAACAGGAATTTAATTAACACAACAAAACTACTTCTTAACCAAGAATAGAAAGAGAAATATTTCCTTAATCTGAAGCTGTATGCATAAAAAAATTACTTTAACACATACAAAATATATTTAACTTGAAAACCTTGTTATTACCCTCATAGAATAGTAATAGGGTAAGCTACAATATGAACCTTCACATGCCAAACTTTTCATATTTTTAAAAAATGGAATATCTTCAAGTTCCTTGACTTTAATGTAGTCCATTGGTTGTAACCATATTCCAGAGTCTTGCTTTCGAATAGAACCATCTGAATTGTGGAATGTTCGTATTGTATGCTTAATAATTAAAAATATTTACAATATCAAAATATAATTTTCTAAAGTCAACCATTTAAAATAACCAATAAAATCTAACCATCAAATCCAACAATTATCAGCTGACCATTAAAAATCAACCATCAAAAATTAAAACTTTAGTTGTATATACTGTGGGTATATACANTTCTTGTACAATTATTTTATGTGCAGGTGTTTTTATCCCCTTCTTTTTGTTTCAAATTCTTAACCAGGTAATTCAAAAGCATAAAGACAAACTTTATAATTTTTTTTAAGGTTTTTAACCAAATAAATAATCAGAGAAAAAAAAAGTTCTTTATAATTACTGCTTGATATAGTATTTTATTCAAAGATGTTAATTTTATTGAAAAATTACTTTGTACAATTAAATTCTGTTCTCACTGTATATTGAATGAAAAAACTAATAGTGGAAATGAATTTAAAAACCTTGTTATAACCCTCATAGAATAGTAATAGGGTAAACTACAATATGAACCTTCACATGCCAAACTTTTCATATTTTTAAAAAATGGAATATCTTCAAGTTCCTTGACTTTAATGTAGTCCATTGGTTGTAACCATATTCCAGAATCTTGCTTTCGAATAGAACCATCTGAATTGTGGAATGTTCGTATTGTATGCTTAATAATTAAAAATATTTTCAATATTAAAAATTAATTTTCTAAAGTCAACTATTAAAAATAACCAATAAAATCTAACCATCAAATCCAACAGTTATTAGCTTTAGTTGTATATACCCACAGTATATACAATTAAATTTAAAAAATTTTTAAAAATATGTAATGTTGCCCCATGGTATGGGGGACTTAAACCAACTTAATTGGCCAGGAATAACAAGCCAGTTTTTTCAATATACAATATCAAGATATATATCCATGGCAGGAAAAAAATAAAGACAGACTGCATTAATTATTAGTTGGTTCTTTTATAGGTATGTGCTTATGCTAAAGTAACGGCTTATATTGTAGCTAAACATGGTTGGTTGCTGGTTGTGTGCTTGTTTTATGTCGTTTCTATTTTGTAGCGAAAAATAAAATAGCCATGCAGCTCTTTAGCATGTTAAATGCAGCTAGATTTATTTTGCTTTGCTACTTCTTTAGGGTGTCTTTACAGTTTTTTTAGTTTATATTGATTATCTAAGCAGTTAGTGATTAAAATAGATTTCAAATTGGCACAGATATACCTTATGGTGTAATGGCAATAGGCAAGTTAAAAAAAGTTGTAACTTTAAATAACTTAAACTGTGTAAAGCCATGACATGGGATGACTTTAAAGTAAGTAAGATGTAAACAAATTTTGGTAAAAATTTATTTAGTACTTCTTTTTTAAATTAAACAATTATTAAGAAAATTCTAATAATTCTTTTTGCAAATATTACATATATATGTATTATACATATTACATATATATGTATTATACATATATAATACATATATATTATACATATATAATACATATATATTATACATATATATTACATATATATATGTATATACATTCACAGTTATTAAGGATATTCTAATGATTCTTCCAATATGAATACTACCTCATACACATAATGTCTCTATTTTATTTTTTGTTATAGTTGCTTTGTTTCAAGTAATACTGATGTCAATGAAGTTCCTAGGAAATTTTCGCCTGTAACCAACTTTCTTGGTTGAATATTAATTCTTTATCTCTTAGCTCCAATTTTTTTCCACACAAAGCTTACTGCAATAAATGTCAAAAACTGCTTCATTTACTATCATTTTGCAGTATCATTGTCACTTTTAAAATCAGTTCATTTTTTCTGGATATGATTTCACTCCAAAGGTTTGATCCCAGTTGCCTCAAAACCTGATAGAAAACTAGAATTAAAATACTTTTTTTGGTATTGTGGAATATTGTGATAACAAGTTATGCATTTATTATTTTTGAATTTATTAGATTTGCTAAGCTCATTTAAAGTGATAAACAATTATGATAGAAAACCTGAT
The DNA here is from genome assembly GCA_014706445.1 of Hydra viridissima. NCBI lineage: Eukaryota > Metazoa > Cnidaria > Hydrozoa > Anthoathecata > Hydridae > Hydra > Hydra viridissima. Next base: position 423,493 of record QPEY01000098.1, on the reverse strand, counting down.
AGAAGATTAGAATTTTCATGAAGATAAATTTCTATGCACAACAGTTTTAAAAGATTTGAAAATGTTGAATGTCTTTTTTTTTTTTTTTTTTGCTCTTTCTGATTGGTAAGAATCAGTTTCCACTTCATTTTCAATAGCCAAAAGAAACAAACATCTAATAGTCGTATAAGGTGTGTGCTGGTTAGGAGAAAAAATTCAAAACAATTATCATGCTCTTTATACAATATAATGATATCCATATTTAGATGCAAAGAAAGGTTATATATGGAAGTATGGAACTGAGTGTTGAACCAATCAGAAAGATATGCATTATTAAACCAAAGAAACTGATTACTTGAATTGTGCATCTTTTAGACCAAATTTCACCATGACTCCCACATATTTTAAACACTATGCATGGAGGAAAAACCTTTACTGTGGTAGTTCTCACAAACATAACAGATGTTAAGCTCTTAGTCTGCATTTTGATTCACTCAGGGTATATTGTTCCTCTTTTTATAAGTAACTTTAGTCTTCCAGGATCATTAGAAAAACTTGTTTCAAGTTTTTCTCTTCAGAAAGCCTACTACTGCTTTCTATTAAATTATCAAAATATATTATAATAATACTTGTATAATATATTGTATTACATAGTACAATAATACTTGGAATGAATTTGAGCATGACATGCTTAACACTCTGTCCAACAGATAAAAATTCTTTATGCCTTTTCAAAAAGCTTATAAACTAAAGATTCTCCTTAAAACATACAACAGTTCATCCTTCTTTATTTAGAATTCATTTTATTATTCTAATGTCAATTTTTGATAATAGATAACTCTAGCCTCCACATACTTTTACATACGGTTTTCTTGCAAAACAGTAAATATTGTCTGCCCACCATATGCAAAAACATACTTGTTTTTAGCACTTTTTTTGAATTGTTCTAAATGGAATACCTTGTTTTTCTTCACATTTTCAAAGAGTCCATTCTTATAATCCTGTATAGCTGCAATAACATTTTTTTTCCTGCAAAAATGGTATCTCCAAGCTCCAACATCTCCATTATCTCCATCATCTCCATTATCTCCAAGCTCCAACATCTCCATTATATCTTCTTTCCATGTTTAACTTAATAAGTAAAATCCAAACTAATAAGATTGTCCTAAGTTTATGTATGTGATATAAATAGCATATTTTATTGGCTTTTTGATTATCTTTATTTTTAGTTTAATAAACATAGACAGCTTACTTACACATAAAAAACATAAAAATTCATCATTATCATTAAATGCAAATTACAATATATACAATATATAAAATTCAAAATACAATAAAAGTTAAAAAGAATAATTTTCTCATGCTGTTTTGTAAAGTCACACCGCACTTCAAGGTTTTTTTTTTTTTAAAAAAAAAAAATTTTAAATCATTTTAACTTAAAAAAGATTTTCATTCTATATAAACTAATTTGGAAAACCAAGATCAATATGGCTATTGCACTTATAAAATATGCTTTAAGCATAAGAGGTATTAAGATGTTTGACAGAATGTCAACATATCCCTTTTTTAAGTTGTTTGTTTTTTTGATGTCTAAATATTCCAATCAATGTTAATACCTTTTTTATTTTAAATTGATGACTGATAAACCAATGTTTAAAAGACTCTTAAAAAGTTACTATTAATGCACTATGTAACATTTCTGTGGGAACCCTCTCACTGTGTAATGTCACCCTGCTTGTGTAAAGTCACCCCAAATCACAGTATGTTAATACAACATTTTATGATGTTTTTATATACACAGTTCACATAAAACTTCACAGTTAACATAAAGTCTTACAAATCTAAAATTTGAAATAATAGTGATTCAAAAGTTCTTATGTAATGCAAACTTGTAAAAAATACTAAAGTATTATAGTGTTTGTGGCATTAAAACCTATAGGTTTCTGTACATGCATAATTTTAAGATGTAATCATCATAAAATTAAATTTTAACCTTTAAGTTAACTAGCATTTAATCTGAAAAGATGCTATTAAATTCAAAATAATTTTTTTAGCACTTGTCAAGTAATGTAGGATCAAAGTATTTAAAACACAGTCATTAACTCATGGCATTAAAACTTAACATTTTAGGTTTCAAATAGCAAGATATTACAACAACAATAAAACCTATTATAAGCAATTTTAGTAACAATCTTTCACAAACTACCATGAAATATAAATCAAGCATATATATTCTAAATTTAGTCTATCTATTTATGACCTAATTACTGTCGCTATAATCTTCAAATCATTAGAAATCAATTTAACCTTACTTGCATAAAAATACGCTTTGGAGTGGTATAATGATCAACTTGAAAAGGCTCTATTTGGCCACTTAATGCAGCAAGTAGAGATATAAGGGAGAGTAAAGCAGTTAAGGCAACAAGCTTATGTCCATTTTTAGCTCCATGAAAAAGATTAAACTAAAACAAATAAATTGAAATCAACAGGAACTAAGAACTGAAAGATGTGCTTTGTTTTAACTACAACAAAAAAAACTTTAAGACAAAAAATAGTCAAATAAAATAGTCAAATAGAAACACAAAACTTACCAAATAAAGCAATATGAAAATACAAGAAAACCCTGTAGTTATTGCCAATACTGCATCCCCTGGTATTTCAGTCCCAGATCTTCCAAATAAGGGTACAAAAAACTTATACAAAATTTGCAGATGATACATGGTGACCAAAATAGGGAGTATTGATCCCAGTACATGCAAAACTAAAATTTTTGTATGATTTCTGCTATGTGTTAGCTTTAAATAATCATATGGAAGGCATATGCATAAAAAAGGAAAGAAAAGCCAAAGCCATATTAAAAAAGATGATTTAATTTCATACTGGTTCAATACAAACAAGAAGCAAGAATAAGTTAACAAAACAGCATACATAAAAGACCGAATATTTACTTGTGACAACTAAAAGAAAAGAAAAATAAATGTCAATAATATACCATTTAAAAGGTAAAGATAACTTTTAAAAGCTTAGAAATCTTGGAGCCCATAATGCAAGCTTTGAATTAAGCATTAATAGAATAAAAGAATATAGAAATAGATTTATATGATTCAAAAATTTAAAATGATCATAAACAATCTTACCTTATTAATTATAAAATTTCCCAAATAATGTCCCAAACTAATACCAAACAAAGCTGGAAAACCAAATAAGGGTATTGCAAACCACATATGAGTATACCAAGTCATCATCGCATTAAATTTTATAAGAATATAGGAAACTCCCAAAGCCGATAAAAGTCCCATTATATTTGAGATGTTAACTACAAGTAGGGATAAAATAACAGACCCAAACGTGGCAGCCTCAGGATCAGCTGAAATAAAATATTAACTTAATGCAATACAATCTTTTTAATACAACTTGTTGAGGTTTGAATAACTCAGTCACTAAACTGGGGTGCCTGGACACTAGAGTAACTGGGCCACTATTTGTGATTTTATTTCCCTGCTAATTATTTTCTTGTTCACTTGCAATCAATAGATTAGAAAAAACTCATAATAAGACAATAAATTATCAAAAGAATGAAGCACAGTAATAAAAGATATAATTTGCAAAGAAACAAAATCACAAACAGTGGCCAAAGTCACCCAAGTTGATGGAATATAATAGGTTAGTAAAAAAAGAGTCATAAACAAAAACCTGATAACTTCACTTGCTTGAAGAGTCGTAGCAAAATATATAAAACAATGACAGAGCAGCTCAGATAGCACAACAATTTATGCAGGCGAAATGGATAACACACCATGAATAATCCAAGAAAATCATAAAAAATGGTATTTCCATGCTTATAATCTGCGGGATGTTTTAAGTAGTCTGAATTTGCTATTGTCTTTATCAATCCAAGAATGTTCTCACCAGATCGCTGGATAGAGCCAACAGGGATGGCTTTTGCAATGTCATGGCGAGTATGATAAACATAACCATTACTTATAAAAGCCAGATCAATACCTATGTCAATATCAGAATAAAAAAAAATCTCTATAGAAAGCAAATTTCCTATAAAAAGAAAAGCAGAAAAGCAAATATTCTAAGTTTAAAAGAGTTTTGTTCATGAAAGTATAGGTTCAGATTACATCAGATTAAGTTTTTTTTTAGAGAAAATAATACATTTAAATTTATTCTCAAATTTAACAAGATCTTTTATTTCCTTACTTGCTCTTATTTTAATTTTAAGTTTTCAATACTGATAGTTTGTAGTCTGAAGAATGATCTGAGTTTAATGAGATATATTTTGAATTAAAATTCTGTTTGATGATTTATTGACTTCAAAAAAGAAAATAGTGTCATTTATATATATATATATATATATATATATATATATATATATATATATATATATATATATATATATATATATATATAAAATGTAGGATTTGTTATTTCAAATGAGCTCAAGCATTTTTATGAAGAATAAACCATGTCTTTCTATCAGCCAATCATTCTATTTTCTATCAATCACTTGCTTTAGCTGAAACAATAGTTCAAATTATAGTTGATGGTATGGTTTTCAGGTAGCAGGTTACAATAGAGAGTTTTCTCAAAATCCTATTAAAGACACAGCATTATCTTCATTAAAAGGCAAAAATGTTGTTTTTAACCATTGAGAAATGGAACTTTTCCTGACCAAAAAGGTTAGAAATGTTAATTTTTATTTATTTATATCTGAAACTTTGTTAACCTTGATATCAATTGACTATTAAATAGGTTGATTGGAGTTGCCTTGATAAAGATTTTTTTCTATCAAGGCACATCAACATCTAACATGAGTGCACCCTAGCTGAAGAACAAAGCAATAAAGCTATTTTTGATCTTATTTCACTTACTACTGCTGCAACAATGTTAGCTTTTCTGGTAACACTTTGAAAAAAAAAATATGTACCAGATTTCCATAAAAACTGTAACTTTTTATCTTTTTTGTGTAAAAGAATTCAAATTCTAGAAATTCACATAGCATAATAACATAATTTCTGTATCATATGGAATCATTCTGACCATTAAGAGAAAACAGAATTACTTAACAATGACCCAAAATTACAATATTTATACCAACAAGTTTTCCATAACGCACAAAAACACGAAAATCAGTATCAGATGGAACTAATCCAGCTTGAAAAATTTCTTGAGCAACAACTGAAGCAAAAGGGTAATTAGCTGATGAAGCATATGACTGGAGTATCCATGGATGTTCTGGACCAGTCTGAAACACAAATTCACGGCCACCTTAATGAAAATGTATAAAAACAATAAATATGGTAAAATATTAGTTTTGCACAGTCTCAAAAGCAGTGATAAAATTTAAGTAAGAACTTCAGTTTGTAAAAATCAAAAAGTAATTAAACCTGACCCTGCAGCCTCCACATTAACAACAGCTTTTACCAATGGAAACCATTTATGTTGTGAAACAAATCCATGACTTCCTGAAAGTAAACCTTCTTCTGCACCATTAAATAAAAAAATCACTCCATGCTTTAACTGGGCGGGATTACTGAAAGCAATACATCGTAAAACTTCTAATAAAACAGCACAACTTACTCCATCATCACTGGCACCTTCGGTCTTCATGACAGTATCATAATGAGCATTTGCTAATAAATATGTATCTGTAGGATTAGATGAGATCTTAACCAATACATTAGTAATATTTTCATAAACACTCGTGAAAGCAACAATGTTCTGGACAAAAGCAAATGAACCTGATACTGTTTGTACATCAATTTCAATATTAAAACCCTTATTAGCTTCATTCTTAATAGCATTCAACTTTTTAATGAGTAGGTTTACAGCTTCTATATCATTTTCATAACTCCCTGCAACACGGGGACCGATGTTAGTTAGGTCAAATAAGTGCTCTTGAGCTCGAGAACCACTAAAAGTATCATTTGCACTAGTTACATCTTCAGCAATAGGAAGAAATAAATCAGATACTCTAACACTATACATAAGTAAAAATAATACTAGAATAACTCCCAAAAGGTGAACTGCACCATAATAATGGTGTTGAACATACAGGGGTTTCACATTGGACTTTTTGAAATTAAAGCTTTCACTCTGAATTGGCTCACGAGGTTTTCGTTGGCGAACAGACATTTTAATCAGCTCCTAGTAAATAGCAATTTTAAAAAATGCTTGTTCTTGGGTTAAGTTTAATTTCTTTTTATAATGGTTATTTTCTACAACAGCGAAGAAAAATGAAGATTAGTAAGTTAGCAGTTTCAAGTGTATGTGTACATGCATACATGTAAACATTCTATATATCAAAATGAAAAGTAAACAAAGATTATGTAATATTTCTCTTATCATAATAACTTTTAAAATAAGAAAACTTTTTTCTACAAAAATGTTCATGAATCTTTACTTTATTTCTAAGTGAAAAGAACTAAAAGTTTAAATTGATTCCCACAACATAAGCTAAAAAAATTCAAAAGCATAATTACATAAACAGTGTAACTAAATGCTTTTGTAACATAAGCAATGTGATAATAATAACCTAAACTCATTTTAAAGAAAAACAAATTTTAAAACCATAATATTATAGCTATTAATGTAACTATTAATTAACTTGATTTTTTTTAAGTAATTTTTTTGGCATAAATATGATATTTTATGATCCACTAAAATGAGAAGCTAATTTTCAAAATTTTACTAACTGAATAGTTAAGGATGTTGTATGTGGTTCTATATTTTAAAATTAAAAAGCATTTGCTTACAAAAAACAACAAAGTAATCAAATAAACTACTTGAATTTGCACACAAAAATGTCAGTATGTCCTAATTTTATTATTGGAAAAATATTTCTTGACAGATGAAAGAAAGTTTGAGCTAAAAACATTGAAAAGACAGAGAGTTTGCCGTAAAAAATCAGAATGCCTGCTCACCAAATGCATACAACCTAAAGTGAAGCATGACAAAGGCTCAGTAATAGTTTGGGATTATTTTTCATGGAAAGATGTTAGTAAATTAGAAATATTTTAAAAAGAATTAAAATTTTAATGGAGAATCTTAAGCTGTTTTAAATAGTTTAAAGAAATAGATAAAGCTGTTAATTAGTTCATTTACACACACGTAAACACACAATATAACTCCATTTTACAACAACAAAGTTGCTAAATTTAATACAAAATATATATATATTTAACAAATTTTTATTGTACAGAGTAGATATGATTAAGAAGTCAAACTGTTTGTTAGGATATAATCTTAAAGTACTCACACAATATTAATGTAAATAGTCTAAATTTAAGTAATTTTTAAGCTTACTACATTAAATATTGTAGTTTAAATGGACAAACATCAGTAGTTTTACATCAATTGCTAATCAGCATTTAGTTAATATACAGATTTTGTTTTTGAAAAACAATAAACAAACCTTTTATATGCAATAGCAAACTTACTTAAGATAAATTTGGAAGTAATACATCAGTAAAAGATACATGAAGGCATCTTGTATTTTTTTTATGTCGGGAGAAAGGCTTATCAATACTTGTTTTTTTTTTCGAATTGTGAACATTTTAACCGGACGAGGCTTCATATAGCTACCATCGAATGAAGGAGATATTCGAATGCTTTAAGCTCAAAAAAAAAACAAAAAAAACAAACTCTTTATACGTTTTTTTCTCTCCAGCAAATAATCGAAGGAGTTTCTCCTAAAGTTGTTTGCTTTTCAAGAGCAATCGTTTTCACGCCTTTTCCAAATCACGATTGAAATTCTCCATATATTATACGAGTTCTCTAGATTTTAGTTGTGATAAGGATAGTGGCAGCTGCTTGTCTAAAAGTCAAAAAAGTTACAATATGAAACTCTACAACTATTAAATTGACAATCATCAATGCGGTGCACTTTTTCCCTTTCCTCGTTGACTAACCAATTTAGTGCAGTTTTTACTTTCAGTAGCATTTGCATGAATAGTGGGCGTTTGATTCATTAATATTTTGACAAAACAATTTCACCCTCTGTTAAAGATAGTGAAAGGTCTTTTTTTCTAATGATTAAAAATGACGACATAGGGCTTTAGCACATTTCAAAGATGCTTAACACGCGCAACAAGTGTAGGGATCCTTAAAAGAACAAAACAAAGTGAACAAAAAAAGACGTAAGAGCACTCTAAAAATTAAAATACAACACAGGGTGGCCAAACTGCATTCTTTACATTCTGCGGCTTACTGAAATGATTGTATTATGTTATGTAATATCAAATTTGTATCGAAAATGGTTACAATATCTCGACAAAATTACCGTGGTGTGACCTAACCAAGTCCTATGCTCTAAGAAAGTCGTAATTTAAGAAATAACAAACTTCGTTTACATAAAATAAACATTTAGAGAAAAAAATTTAGTTATTTTATCTAGCTAGATATCTAGTTAAAACAACAAAGTTATTTTCCGCAAATGTTTCTTTTATATATACGAAATTCTTCATTTCTTAAATTAGGACTTTCTTAAAGCATAGGACTTTGTTAGGTCATACCATGGTAAGTTGACTACAAAAAAATATTTTCAAGAAGAGTGGGAAAATGAGTAAGTATTTTTTGACTAAGAAAATAAACCCATGTGTTTAATATACAACCCAGTTTTTTTATTAAGATAAGATCATCTTAATGGCCGTTTTGAAACAAAGGACATTTACTAAGGAATATCCATCAAATTCAGATCAAATAAAGAATATTAACAAATAAGAAAGATATTTTAACAATTGAACTTTTAAAGTTTGGAAGATTCCAAAAGTTTAGACCCTTACAGTAATAGAGAATCTTTTTTCTTTTTAGGTCCAAATGAATCTAAACTTTGATAATTAATTTCATGAATTTATACTTGGCTTACAGCTGAACAAAAGGATATTAGTACTAAAGCTTTCAGTATAGCTCTTGATGAATTAACAGATGTTCAAGATAAACACTAAAAAACAGCACTTGTTTGCTGTCACAAATGTTTATAAAAGAACATTTTCAGGACTTGTTTACACTAAAAGACATAACCCATGGTGTTGACAAAAAAGAAGCTCTTAATATACTTCTAGTTAACACCACAACACTTTTTAACAAGCTTATGAACATTGCTAAAAATTATGTACTGAAAATGTTAGGCAGTTAATTGTGTAATGGACTGAGAATATATGTACAATTATTAAAAAATTTAAGAGTTAGAACTTTCAGAAACTCAGTTTAACACCGATGAACTTTACTGCATCAAATGGTGGATTCAAGTGACATTATTTTTGTTTGAAAAAGAAAAACTTAATAATAAGAACTGTTTTCCAGACTTAACATTTTGTACAAGTATTGCATTATTTATAAAGTTTATAACGTGTTATTTCCCTCTTAAGAGAAATAAAAGAATTGTCATTGACTATTTTTGTTTTGAGAAAAAAGTTACCATATTTCAAATAGACAAAAAAAACTTTCATGGTACTTATCTAATAATCAGTATGATAATAAGCTTGAATCATAAAGAGGAAATTGCAATGTTTACTAGAAGACTTTGAAAACAAGTTCAAAGAGGTGCAAATAGTAAATATAGTTAAAGATAAAAGCTTCAACTGGAGCCAATATATCTAAAAGGAGACCAAAATCTTCTGATGTTCAGCATCTCTAATGAATATTTGGAAGATTGTGAAGTTAGATATTCCCAACTGATTTTAGTTCAATTACTCATTTAAAATTGTATTGTAGAATTCTAAAGTTAAATTACTGTGCAACTCTTACCAGTGAAAATTGGCGAGTTACTTAGAACATCAAGAACCAACTTTAAAACAGATTTAAGTAAACTTATGAATTAAAGTCATACTCATAATATCATAGCTTCTCATATTCTGCATAATTCTCCACAGAGGAATCATTTTTCTCAACAAAAGGGTGACAAATGACTTTCTTGATTGTCAAGATTTACTTTGTTAAGGGAGGTTGTTTTTTTTGTAATAAATTAATATAATAATTTTTTTATAATAAAATTTAAATTTTATTATAAAATTTAAGCAATTTAAGCAATTTTAAGCAATTTTAACTCATTTTTCTTGAAAACTTTGTTGTATGTCATCATAGTGTTTTACAAAGTAGATTCTAAAATTGTCTTATTCTCTTTAGCTTGTTAACCATTAACTTGTTTTTGTTAATTGCAATATGCAAACTCAAAAATTTAAACTAGTATTTCTATAAATTATAAATAAATTCCAATAAATTTTATTTACCCCCCCCCCCCCATGAGAATCCTCTTGATGATTGAAAAAGTCTCAAGTTGTTTTTATGATCATAATGAGCGAATTGGGCATAATTAGGCTCAGAATTGGGCAAAATGCTAATCATATTGAACTTCTGATACATTAAACTTCTAAATTTGGGGCTTCAGGTGTCATGATTTTTTATCATCTTCAAGTAAGTTAAGTTAGATGTAAATAAAGTTAAAGTAAATACTTTTAGCCCAGTTAATGCAGCTTCAAAGTATTAGAAAAAAAACGGATATCAATCTATGCATTAAAACTAGGGATAAAAGATTTGTTTTTTGCGGTATTTACGTTCTTAAAAACTTTGAGCACTTATAAGTCATGAGTCATGCTTTTTTCAAGCGACACGCGCACCAAAATGTGCAGTAAAGAAAATATCGTTCACATTCTATTTTAAACGCATTTTAACAGTCTTATACCCCATTCACACCAACAAAACCCGAGTTTTAAAAACACTCGCTTTTAAAACGGTATTCAGTTTAAACCTTTTTTTAATCATCCTTGTCACACCAGAATAAATCAGGTTTATTTTTACGAAACCGAATAAAATTTAAATTAGCAAACTCAAGTAAATGTTCTTTTATATAATAATTTGGTCACGTCTACTTTGAAGTATTTTTTAAAAACAAAAAAAAAAAAAAAGAAAATTCACGAAATGAAGAGATATCGATTTTCAAAGATATCGAAGAAAAAATTGTTATTTAAACACAAATCACACTTATAATACACATAAATATATGCTTAACTGTATCATATATGACCTATTAGAGATGAAAAGAGAGAATGTTAATATAATACGTATAAAAATAATTTTTTCAATTATGTTATTATTATTATTATTATTATTATTATTATTATTATTATTATTATTATTATTATTATAATTATTATAATTATTATAATTATTATAATTATTATAATTATTATTATTATTATTATTACTATTATTATTATAATTATTATTATTATTATAATTATTATTACTATTATTATTATAATTATTATTATTACTATTATTATATTATTGTTATTATTATTATTATTATTATTATTATTATTATTATTATTATTATTGTTATTATTATTATTATTATTATTATATAGATTTATAAAACCTCACGGCTTTCAAACAAGAGTTTTTTAACAAAGTAACCTCAAGATGTTGTCTTACTTAGCTACCGTTTTTTAAACTCATTTATTTGAAACAAGGTTTTAAAAGGCAGTGTGAATGGAAAATGTGTCACTAGTTGATTAAAACAAGTTTTATTTTTTGTGTGAATGGATAATTAGTAAAAAACGAAGTTTACTGACTAATCTATTGTTTGCGGTATGAATACTGTATTTTGCGGTATTTTAAAAAATAGCCATAATGTAATTCTTATGAGAAAAAATGCTTTAAGTTTAAGCAACATTAAGGTTAAATTGCTTTTATTGCATTTTAGTTTATAAGGATGAAAGAAATTTTTTTTTTTAACTTCTCAATATATTCAAAAATTTACTAAAAACATAAAATACTTATTATTGAATATCAGCTGGTCTTCCACGCTGCTTTTTAGCAACAGGTTCAGATGACTTTGATTTTGTTTTCACTTTTTTTTATCTATATTAGTTTATTAAAATGAATATTTTGACTTGAGTGATTGTGTTAGAACATGAAAACAAGACGTGCAACATCTTTTAATTCCCTATCATTTCCCTTAATGTAATCTTTGAAAGAGCGATGGTTTTTTTCATCCAGATTCAGTTTTAGAGAATAGAAAATCACCGCTAACAGCTCAGCGTAGTTAAGGTGCTTTTCAAAAAACTGCCGTCAGTCGGTTATTAGTTTGAACAATCGAGATATTTCCGGTAAACATCTGGTCCGCAATAAACCATTAGATATTTTATTGCAGAAACACGTTTATTTGCGCATAAGCTATAATTTCCAGACCTGTGAAATCTGATGTTCTTGGACTCTATTTTTTAAGTTAAACCTTGCTTGGTGCTGGAAATATCTTAATTATTGCAAAGACATTTAAACAATAGAAAATTCATTGAGAAAGTAGAAGAAAAAGAGCTACAACTCCTAGCATCTCATTTTTTTGAGTACTTTTACTTAATAAGTGGGTAACATAGTAATTAAACACTTTACAAATGTTCTAGCTCTTTTGATTTATAATCATGTTCAAATTAAGGATACTTTGTAATTTCATTTACGTTAATTTGATGCAAACCGACAGAGCAAAATTGCAAAATACCTCAAATATACACTTTACAAAAACCCTAAATACTGTCAC
>QPEY01000098.1:369499-382352 GCA_014706445.1 Hydra viridissima | reverse complement strand
ATTTTACGTAGTTGGAAACTTAAAAAACTTTGAAAATTAAACAATTATTAAAAAAGTGGAAAAAAAAAAAAAAAAAAAAAATGTAAATTTATGAAAGATTTGCTTTTTCATTTAAAGCGCATTTAGACAACAAAATTAAATCTTCACTTGAAAATTGCGAGAAAGAAAATTAAAAGAAACAACTCTCTCATTTAGAAATTGCGAAGCGAATTTTATTTGGCGATTTTAGTTGCATATAGATTACCTAAGAAACCATTTTCGAAACTGCCAAAAATTAAAAAATATTTTTAGATCGTCTAAGGTATTTATTTTTATTTGCATCCTATTATTACATTAACAATTGTACATTTTACCATAGTTAAAAAATAGTTTGTGTTGTCTCTTTTTAGTTTCTGTAAGATGTTTTTTTTTTTTTATTTTTAATATTGGAGTTCAATTTTTCTTTTTGCTAATAAAAATATTTTGCTAATTTTAACTATAAACAGTTAAACTATGCTATGATCGTTTTAATTTTTAATTGCATACCGTGGTGTGTACAAAGTCCTATGCTTCAAGAGAGCCCTAATGCAGCAAATGATAAGTTTTGTATATTATAAAATAAATATTTACCTATACTATATAACTTTTAAGTAATAACTAGATACCTGATTTAATCAAAAAATCATTTTTCCCAAATATTTGTGTTACAATGTCAAATTTATCATTTGGTACATTAGGACTTTCTAGAAGCATAGAACTTTGTTAGGTCACACCACGGTAACTTAACCGCAAAAAAGAATCAGCCCAGGATGCCAACAAAATCTTGATAAAGTCTTTGTTTGGGAAAAACTCTGTAAAGAAGTAAAATATTTTTTTATTAGCTCACATTCAAGTTCGTAAACATTCCAGTTTTTTAAAGCAATTTTACAGAATTATTGTCAAATTTTAATTAAGTGATAATTTGGTCTGCACCTACACAAACAAAGAATAAATAAATTTTGTCACGAAGGTTAATTAATTATTATGAGTGGACTCCAAAACTTAATTGTTTCAAGTCTTACGAAAATGCTCCGAATTTAAAATCTCGTGATTACGACTGTTTGTAACCGGGAATTTTTTCGTAATGCAGATGTTTATCCTAGAGACTAAATCAATATACTTAAAACTTTACTTATATGAGATCTCAAAAGGGTGGCAATTGAACTCTGTTTGTCTAATATTGTAAATAGAATTCTATAATTTGGATCTACGCTAAATTAAAATAATAATACGAATTTTATGTAGCACATGCGCTTTTTTTTTTTTGTGTCTAATTTTGATTTAGAAAAGAAAAAGTGTCGTAAAAATAGTTTTGTGAAATGAAAATCAAACGCGAAACATAAAAAGTTTGATTTTCATTTCACAAAACTATTTTTACGACACTTTTTCTTTTCATGTTCATGGCTCATGTTCAAACTCTTTGTGTTTCTCTGATAATTGGCTCTGATGATTGTTTTCAATGGCTTGGCCTTGATGATGGGCTGTTGTTGGCAAATTGCAAGATGGTTTCAAATATTTAACGAAGGATTTAGAAAATTGTGTTTTCACCTTAAGATAAGAGTTACCTTGTATTATCAACCAGCGATTGGGCTGCAAGAAAGCTTAAATACAAATCAGAAACCTCATTTTACTCTTAGCCGAAACTACGACTTTCCTTTATCTGTATAAACAACTTTGATAACTGTTTCATTTTTTTTGTTTTTAAACTTTTTTGGCAGCCAAAAATTGCTAAAAAAAAAAAAAATCTGACTAAGCAAAAGAATTTAACAATCTATTTTATTAAAAAGTCGCGAAAATATTTTCTATCTGAAGCGATATCCACTACTTTTTTCATATTTGAAAAACAAAAGTTGTCTGTAAACGGGATTAACAATTTAAGCTCCCTTATTTAATAGTGCAGAAGAAAAAGCTACCTAAAATTCGTTTTGGATTTCTTTTGAAGGTCACAAATTTCATCGCTGCCCTGTGACTTGGACTCCAAGTAGAGGAGAAAGTTCAATAAAAATAAACATAAAAAGTTTTAAAAAAAAGCTTCAACGATTTTTTAATAAATTCTTAAGTACGAAATATGAGAAGCAGTCATTATACTAATTTTTTTTGTACTATTCGAAAGAAAAATTGCTACTACATTAAAATACCATACTAAAACAACTTTAATACAAATTTTTAAGAGGAAAAATATAAAAACTTGCTTAACAGTATTTAAAAAAGGCCCCACATGCTTTTTCGGAAGTTTATATTTTTCGCCTCGATGCAAGATTTTTGCCATCTGACCGTAGCTCTTTTCCAAATAACCACTTTATATCAATCAAAAATTATATCAAAATTTTTTGCAATGTTTGGGTAATTTTTTTTATATGTACTTAGCAAAAATGTCCAAAAATTGTTTTACGTTTTTAGAGTTAATCTAATATAATGGATCGAAATATAGTTATTTAATTTGTTTTACGATATTTCTGTGGTGGTTTATTTGTTTTTGGATGTGTCTAGCCACCGGTGACCGACACAGTGCAATTGGAATACCTTAGTGTCGGCCACCGGTAGCTGACACGGCGGTCATCTTGTTAAAACATTAAGCTGACATATTTATGTCATGCAATTAAGCTTTTTATTTGATGTGGTTACTTTTTTATGATGCTTTGAAAAAAAAAATAGCTTAAAATTTTTTTTCTATTTTTGAAACCATTATATCTTGCCAAGCAAACGTAATTTATTGACAGAAGCAGTTGGATATTTTTCTCGACGTAATTCATAGTCCTGACGCCATAGGATGTGTTGTATGTATTTTTACATTTACAAGCAAGCTGTTTTGAAAAGTCGAAAACTTAATTTCAGGTATTGGGCCAAATCACTTTTGTTCTTAATAACTTTTTTTTTTGTTGCTATTTTTGTTTTGTTTAATTTGTTTTTATACGAGAATATAATAAATAGAAAAAGAAGAAACAAAATATTAACAATATACATCGCATTTTATTCCGAGCTCATACTCTCCATTTAAGATCCATGTTTTATACAAGCTGCGCTCCTAAAAAAAAGCTAAACAAATATAAGTTTCTTAAAAAATGACCAAAAATTAACAACTTCTAATTAACAATGGGTAATGTAGAGCAAGTATTCATTTAAGAACATTTGTGGTCCATTCCTTTTTAACAGTGTAAAATGTGTAAAATGATACACGTTCTTTTATCCGCTCTATTTGCAATACTCCTTAAAAATCAATTACAAAAGCTTACTTCAGTTTACTCTATTTTCTAACCCAGAACTGCATCTTTACTTTAAGGTGGTTGTAATACCATTTGTCCAATCATTAAATTAGGCTTCATTTAGGTTTGGCAGACATTTTTTAACAAGAAACTATTTTGTTACTTAAATGATAATTTAAGATGAATTTAAAATGAAAATTTTTTTGTGATGATAATTTTAGAGATTCCTTTAAATAAATCTTTACTCTTTTGCAAGAACAAAAAAAAAAAAAAGAAAAGGATAAAAAATGGCAGCTATTCAAAAAATGTTTCGAAGCTTCTTGCATAAAGAAGGTACCACACCTTTGCGTAAAGGAGTATGCTTTGCAGCATTTATGTTGACTGTAAGTACATTATGTTTATAGTGACATTTTTATTTGTATAGACTTAGATACGTTGATTGCTAGAATATTATGCTAATCTTTACTTATACGACACTTAAATATTTAAAAATAAGTTATTATTTTAAAATTTGATCCAAATGAAGTGTAATTTCAAGTGTCTAAACACATAATGTATACGACATAATAAAACATTAATTAAACACATAATCTATACGACACTTAAATATTTGTAAATAACGTTAAACTCATAAATTTGATTCACATGAAGTGTAATTCCATTTTAAATGTATTTTATAGTTTTCCCATGNGGTGAATTGCACTTTTTCATACATACAACACATACTGTTTTTCTACACTCTTCGTGAGATATGGCACTATTGGGCATTCTGAAAGAGTCCAAGTAAAGTTAAAATTACAAAAAGTACTTGCTTGTGTTTTCATTTGATTAAGCACTTATTTTATTGTCAGCAACTAATAAAAAAATTCATGTTTTTACAGCTTCCTTATTTCACTATTGAATGACATAAATATGTAACACTGTAACATTAAGTACTAAGAAATAAAATGGACCTATTCAAAAAATGTGGGCTTTAAAAAACGTTTAAAACGCTTCACTTTTAAAAGAAAGCGAATTAGCAGGTAAAGATACCCCTAGGGTTATGCATTTTAAAATGGATTAGCAATGAAAGCAATCTAGTTTCATTTTGTTTATTTTATATGGTTATTTTTTATCAAGTTTCATTTTTTCTAGTGATTATCAAATTTTATAGTTATTCATAAATAAGTATCATCTTTTCTTCCTTATGGCTTTAGAAAAGGAGCTAATAACATGAGAAAATTCAAAATCATTTTTTTTCCTTGGACACAGGCAGATGATTTCAATTTTTTTATTTTTTGAAACATGGATATATGGGCTACCAAACGCAATTAGTTTTATTTTTTGAGCATGACTTTTATGTTTTGAGGCTCTCCGGACAGGTGTGAACTTGGTTATCAGCATCTTTGCATGGTTTCCCTACATAGCTCGAGATAAAAGAATTAAAAGTAATGAAAAGGTTATCAAAAGGTCAGAACGCAAAGATAAGCGAAGCCACATTGTCGATCAAGATGCTAACAGCATGATTATTATATTTTGAAGCTCGATTTCTGTCCTAGCCTATCTTTAACTGTAGCGCTAAAAGTCTTTCAAAAATGTTAATGATTACAAATAAACATAGAACATTCCTGTCCACAGATTAACACTTTGGTTCTGATTGCGTATTAAGTGAGTTACTTTAAATGATCCTGGTCTAGTTAATTGACATGGACAAAAATTTTTAAAAGAATTCTAAGAGTCAGAGGAGATCATATTTAATAAGCATCTAAGTATCGTTTCATTTCCATATCGTTATCATACCGATATGATATCGGAAAAAAAAGTATCATCGGAATGGTTACGACATAATACCGTTATAAAAATTTTAACTGGTGTTGTAGTTAGTTTAAATTTCGGTATATACCGGAACTCTCGTCATTCCGATGATTCCGAGGAGATCATATTTAATAAAACAGGTTCATTAACACAAAACTAAATACCATGTTATTTAGATTTTAAAAAAATGATGCAAAACTAAATAACATGATATTTAGTTTTGCATTTTAATGAACCTGTTTTGTTAAATATGATCTCGTCTAACTCTTAGAATTCGTTTAAAATTTTTTTTTAAAACTAAAACTTTTGGTATTTAGTTTTGTATCAAAAATTTGATGCAAAACTAAATGCCAAGATTTGCATCAAATTTTTTTAAATATTAATTTAAAAACGTGTATTTAGTTTTATCACTCCCCCGAGAGAAATTTACTAAGTCACGTTTTGGACTTCGTTATTATAGTTCTTCTAACGAATAATCTATTTTTGTTGAAACGTCTTATTGACGCAATTAATCATTGCTTTGTTGGAACTTTATTGTAACAAGAAATTATTCTTATGACTTTTTCTAAAACTTAGCAAGTATTTTAATTGATATCTACATAATAAATTATGTATAGTTTTCAGTGGCGTACCAACATGTTTTGGGGCCTAGGGCGGCACTTGGTAAATGGGGCCTATATATATATATATATATGTATACATATATATATATATACATATATATATATATAATTATATTAATTATATTTGTTATATCTATTATATTTATTACATTTATTATATTTATTATATTTATTATATTTATTATATTTATTATATTTATTATATTTATTATATTTATGAAATTTATTATATTTATGAAATTTATTATGATAATTATATTTGTTATATTTGTTATATTTATTATATTTATTATATTTATTATATTTATTATATCTATTATATTTATTATATCTATTATATTTATTATATTTATTATAATTATTATATTTGTTTTAATTATTATATTTATTATAATTATTAATGTTCACAAATAAGCTAGATATTAATTGGATTTATGAACCATAAGAATAATATGGGGGATTTAAAAAAAACGATTTTAATTTTAATGTTTTCGGAATCTGGGGCCCCCAAGATGAATGTTATCATGGTTTCGGGCTTAAATTTGTCCATTCCACCTATGGAAATAGCTCCTTCCATATGGGAAATTCGCAAGGACGAGCAAACAATATCAAAACTAAATGTTTTCGTACTACTCATAAAAATTGTTTACCAAAATAGGCTAGGCCTACTCATTTTTAAGGTCAAAATTAGTTATTAAAAACCAAGTAATTAAATTGACAATACGGATAGTGTTTAAGGACAGGCCCCTTATGTGGCTTCAACATAAAACGACGTGTGATATAAAATTATAACCTGATAACTAAAATCTTCTCACGCAGCCTTGTTAGGCCTATATGCAGGAATAAAATTATAACTTACCATGTAACTTGGTGATGACGAACTGAAGACGTGATTTGCTCTCGAATTATTGAGGTACTGAATGATAGAGTATATTAATCACATTAACGAAACAACATAAACATCTGTCAGTCTGCCTAAACCATCATGAACCATAGACTCGTAGGTAGGGCGGGCGAATCTATTTATTAGTACTCGCGGGTGTGGGGGAGGAAGCTTCGCGGAGGGCCTCAAAAACAGTCATGGTGGTTGTTATTGGCCAAGATGTCATTTCAATTTCTTACATCTTGGTTTGTTTTCTGTGGATGTTTATTTTCTTGGCAAGCAGATACGATCATGTTTCAGATTCATTTTTGTTGTAAACAATTATGATTACAGAACAAAAATGTTGACTATTACAAAATCCGGCTAAAGTAAAAAAAATATAAATTGTATTAACATTTGGGGGCCTACTCCCAGTCGGGGCCTACTCCCAGTCGGGGCCTGGGGCGGACCGCCCCCCCGCCCCAACTTCGGTACGCCACTGATAGTTTTAGCTCAACTCTTGACGTAACTCATTTCTTCGAAGGTTTTCTCAAATCGTACATTCAGAACAAGGCTCAAAATAATTACGTGCTCACACGGCTTCTCTTATGAATATATATCATAACATCTAAGTGAGTACTTACAGGTGTTTTGCAACCTAATATTGTATATAAACTTTTTCTTTAAAGATTTTGAGTAGCAGACCACCATACCGTAGTCAGTCTTACCCAAAAATTGAGAAAAAAAAAATCTGTTGAGATCAAACATTTACAACATGTTTTGTTTAACAATCTGGAACAAAACACGTCTCTCAAAAAAAGTACTTAAATTTAACTTAAACCACATAATAACTTCAAAAAAATACACGAATATTTTTTTATTATTATGATTTTCAAAAATGCATGGCCATTTGTAATAAATTTGTGAGTCCATCTTTTCGTAATAAAAAATACTACATTGTCTAGAAAGTGTTTTTTTTATTCTTTTATTTTTTAAATCTTTTGAGTCAATTTAGAGAGGTGTTCATTATGACAAGTATTGACCTAAATAGGCTTAAATGAAAAAATGCATTTTAGTAAAAATTTTCTAAAATATTGTAATGAGCAAGTTTGCAGATTTTTAGATTTTTTGATTTTGGAAAATTCTTTTTTTCGTTTAGATGGCGATAACGAAATAATTACGCTGACTAAAATTTGTGAAAAAAATTTTTTCCGAAATACTTTTAAAAATTCCTTCCAGAAACATACACACGCACAGACACACAATACGCAGACACACTTTTACCACCTGTTTGTTGTATTCCATATTCCACCTAAATTTTGATCATGAATGAGGTTCAAAGGAATCCGCGTTTGAAATTACTCTAGAACCATTTCTACATTTTTAAAGAAGATTGAAGATTATTTTGTTAAGACTCCTCCAAATGATTAAAAAAAAATGTTAGTGCGAGAAAAAAATACGAAGAATTAAAGAACCATAAATCATTTTATGTATATTTACAAGGAGTAAAGCAATTTATCGAATAGATAGCTCCCTTACAAATGCATGTAGAAAATAAAGTGCAATATTAGCGTGACCCTTTAATACGTGTCGTCGCTATAGTTACATTAAAAACCGAGGACTTAGAGATGAAAATCCAAAACCTGGGTCAGTTCACAATGGAATATCTTTAAGTTCTTTAAAACTCATTACTGAACTTGATCCGTTTTTATGTTAACATCTTACCAAGTTTGGAAATGTGTATCAGCAAATTTTCTATCATTTGTCAAATATTTATACGAAAAATAAGATGTTAAATGGATTTAACAGCTCAGAATATTTTTTGTGGGCTATATGAAATCTGTTATGTGTCTTAGCTTCAACACACCCATGGAAAATTTTTTCAAGAAATTATAAAAAAAATAATTTGAAATTTCTTTACTTGCTGTCAAAAGTGAACTCATCAAAAAGATACGTGCAAAATCTTGATTAAACCTGTGTTCTATGGTCTGATATTAGAACATTTAAACTAGATAAAAAACAGTTTTGCAACTTACGAAGAAGCCTTTAAGTATATTACAAAAACATTTAAAGATGTAAAAAAAATCCAGAGAGAAATGAAGAATGTTAATTTTTTTGACAACTTTTGTCAGAAAGGACAATTTCAACCAAAGATAATATAAAAATCGGGGCATTTTATGTCATCTCGATATAATATCATTACCGATCTAGAACAACGTCTAAGCGCTCACCATTGCAGCTATAAGCGATTTTACGTAGTTGGAAACTTACAAAACTTTGACAATTAAACAATTATTAAAAAAGTGGAAAAAAAAAAAAAAGAAAACAAAAAAAATAAATTTATGAAAGATTTGCTTCTTCATTTAAAAGCGCATTTAGACAACAAAATTAAATCTTCATTTGAAAATTGCGAGAAAGAAAATGAAAAGAAACAAATCTCTCATTTAGAAATTGCGAAGCGAATTTTATTTGGCGATTTCAGTTGCATATAGATTACCTAAAAAAACTATTTTCGAAACTGTCAAAAATTAAAAAATATTTTTAGATCGTCCAAGGAATTTATTTTTGTTTGCATCCTATTCTTACATTAACAGTTGTACATTTTACCATAGTTTAAAAATAGTTTGTGTTGTTTCTTTTTAGTTTCTGTAAGATGTTTTTTTTTTTTTTTTAATAGTGAAGTTCAATTTTTCTTTTTGGTAATAAAAATATTTAGCTAATTTTAACTATAAATAGTTAAACTATGCTATGATCGTTTTAATTTTTAATTACATACCGTGGTGTGTACAAAGTCCTATGCCTCAAGAGAGCCCTAATGCAGCAAATGATAAATTTTGTATATTATAAAATAAATATTTACTTATACTATATAACTTTTAAGTAATAACTAGATACCTAATTTAATAAAAAAATCATTTTTCCCAAAAATTTGTGTTACAATATCAAATTTATCATTTGGTACATTAGGGCTCTCTTGGAGCATAGGACTTTGTTAGGTCACACCACGGTAACTTAACCACAAAAAAAGAATCAGCCTAGGATACCAACATAATCTTGATAAAGTCTTTGTTTGGGAAAAACTCTGTAAAGAAGTAAAATAGTTTTTTTGTTAGCTCACATTCAAGTTCGTAAACATTCCAGTTTTTTAAAGCAATTTTACAGAATTATTGTCAAGTTTTAATTAAGTGATAATTTGGTCTGCACCTACACAAATAAAGAATAAATAAATTTTGTCACGAAGGTTAATTAATTATTATGAGTGGACTCCAAAACTTAATTGTTTCAAGTCTTACGAAAATGTTCCGAATTTAAAATCTCGTGATTACGACTGTTTGTAAGCGAGAATTTTTTCGTAATGCAGATGTTTATCCTAGAGACTAAATCAATATACTTAAAACTTTACTTATATGAGACCTTAAAAGGGTGGCAATTGAACTCTGTTTGTCTAATAATGTAAATAGAATTCTATAATTTGGATCTACGCTAAATCAAAATAATAATACGATTTTTATGTAGCACACGCACTTTTTTTTTTGTGTCTAATTTTGATTTAGAAAAGAAAAAGTGTCGTAAAAATAGTTTTGTGAAATGAAAATCAAACGCGAAACATAAAAAGTTTGATTTTCTTTTCACAAAACTATTTTTACGACAATTTTTCTTTTCATGTTCATGGCTCATGTTCAAACTCTGATAATTGGCTCTGATGATTGTTTTCAATGGCTTGGCCTTGATGATGGGCTGTTGTTGGCAAATTGCAAGATGGTTTCAAATATTTAACGAAGGGTTTATAAAATTGTATTTCACGTTAAGATAAGAGTTACCTTGTATTATCAACCAGCGATTGGGCTGCAAGAAAGCTTAAATACAAATCAGAATTCTCATTTTACTCTTAGCGGAAACTACGATTTTCCTTTATCTGTATAAACAACTTTGATAACTGTTTCATTTTTTTTGTTTTTAAACTTTTTTGGCAGCCAAAAATTGCAAAAAAAAAAAAAAAATCTGACTAAGCAAAAGATTTTAACAAGTTATTTTATTAAAAAGTCGCGAAAATGTTTTCTATCTGAAGTGATACCCACTTCTTTTTTCATATTTGAAAAACCAATTTTGTCTGTAACAACAAACGAGATTAACAATTGAAGCTCCATTATTGAATATTACAGAAGAAAAAGCTACTTAAAATTCGTTTTGGATTTCTTTTGAAGGTCATAAATTTCATCACTGCCCCGTGGCTCGGACTCCAAGTAGAGGAGAAAATTCAATAAAAAAAAAGATAAAAATTAAAAAAAAAAAAGCTTGAACGATTTTTTAATAAATTTTTGTTAGTAAGAAATATGAGAAGCAGTCAATATACCAATTTTTATTTTACTATTCGAAAGAATAGTAAAAAAAAAAATTGATATATTGACTGCTTCTCATATGCTGCCTCAATTGCTGCCATCTGACCGTAGCTCTTTTCCTAATAACTACTTTATATCAATCAAAAATTATATCAAAAAATTTTGCTCCATTTCATTATATCTTTCAAATCTCTTAAAAATATTTATTCGTGATAAAACTCGTCAGCTCTTACGTTTTTATACATTATTTTATAGAAAAACAAATTAACATTAATTAACAATCCAATCATCAATAGCGGTTTATAAGGTGATAGAGCGGTAATCAATTTACAACTTTTGCGACTATTTTTTATTTATTGCAATGTTTGGGTAATTTTTTTTATATGTACTTAGCAAAAATGTCCGTAAATTGTTTTACGTTTTTGGAGTTAATCAAATATAATGGGTCGAAATATAGTTATTTAATTTGTTTTGAGATATTTCTGTGGTGGTTTATTTGTTTTTTGATGTCAGCCACCGGTGACCGACACAGTGCAATTGGAATACCTTAGTGTCGGCCACCGGTGGCTGACACGGAGGTCATCTTGTTAAAACATTAAGCTGACATTATTTATGTCATGCAATTAAGCTTTTTATTTGGTGTGGTTACTTTTTTTATGATGCTTTGAAAAAAAAAATAACTTAAAATTTTTTTTTCTATTTTTAAAACCATTTTATCTTGCCAAGCAAACGTAATTTATTGACAGAACCAGTTGGATATTTTTCTCGACGTAATTCATAGTCCTGACGCCATAGGATGTGTTGTATGTATTTTTACATTTACAAGCAAGCTGTTTTGAAAAGTCGAAAACTTAATTTCAGGTATTGGGCCAAATAACTTTTGTTCTTAATATTTTTTTTTTTTTGTTGCTATTTTTGTTTTGCTTAGTTTGTTTTTATACGAGAATGTAATAAATAGAAAAAAAAGAAAAAAAATTATTAACAATATACATCGTATTTTATTCCGAGCTCATACTCTCCATTTAAGATCCATGTTTTATACAAGTTGCGCTCCTAAAGAAAAGCTAAACTAATACAAGTTTCTTAAAAAATGACCAATAATTAACAACTTCTAATTAACAATGGGTAATGCAGAGCAAGTATTCATTTAAGAACATTTGTGGTCCATTCCTTTTTAACTGCGTAAAATGTGTAAAATGATACACGTTCTTTTATCCGCTCTATTTGCAATACTCCTTAAAAATCAATTACAAAAGCTTACTTCATTTTACTCTATTTTCTAACTCAGAACTGCATCTTTACTTAAAGGTGGTTGTAATAACATTTGTCCAATCATTAAATTAGGCGTCATTTAGGTCTGGCAGACATTTTTTAATAAGAAACTGTTTTGTTACTTAAATGATAATTGAAGATGAATTTAAAATGAAATTTTTTTTTGTGATGATAATTTTAGAGATTCCTTTAATTTAATCTTTGCTCTTTTACAAGAAAAAATAAAAAAAAAGGATAGAAAATGGCAGCTTTAAAAAAAATGTTTCGAAGCTTCTTGCATAAAGAAGGTACCACACCTTTGCGTAAAGGAGTATGCTTTGCAGCATTTATGTTGACTGTAAGTACATTATGTTTATAGTGACATTTTTATTTTTACAGACTTAGGTGCGTTCATTGCTAGAATATTATGCTAATATTTTCTTATACGGCACTTAAATATTTAAAAATAAATTAATATTTTAAAATTTGATCCAAATGAAGTGTAATTTCAAGTGTCTAAACACATGATGTATTTTATAGTTTTCCCATGGAGCTGCAGTATCGAGTGTTTTTCCCTATCTTCCGAGACTTGTAAAGGTATAAATATTACTCATACGCATTGATATTTGTTATGGTCAGATAAGTTGTTTCCTGCGATGCAACAAGGAATTATCTTATGCCATTTATCAATGAAAGTGCGCAAATAATTGAACCCTATTTCATGCCATCCCAATTTTACAATCAACTTTTCAGATGAACAGA
>QPEY01000098.1:351509-365343 GCA_014706445.1 Hydra viridissima | reverse complement strand
GGTTATCCTCGGAAGATAAACGTCTATACCACCTACAAAAAGAAAGTAAAGGACAGGTGGGGTACTCAACAGGACAAGTGGCAAGTAAAGAAACCATTCACCCTTCCAAGAGAAGGAAAGTCCAGTCTGGAACAGCAATACCTTCCACATCACAAGTCCTGTCTACCACAGACAGTGGTACTGAATCTGAAAACTGCAAAAGTAAGAGTGAAGATGATGAAGACGACGACGGTGATAAAGACGATGATGAGGACACTCAGAAAAAAACTAGAAAGCACTACAAAAGTAAATTTGCTGTAAGTATGGTTACATCAAGTGGAGTTTCCACAAAGAAAGCTGCTAAAATATGCAATGTATTATCACAACAAGGTATTGATATTCCAACTCCAAGTCAATCAGCAATTTACAAGTCCACATTCAAAGAGGCAGGTAAATTAAAAAAAGAAATGATACAACAACTTAAAATGGAACAGTGGTCCTTACACTTTGACGGCAAACGAATAGATGATAAGGAATATCAGGTAGTTGTACTTCAGAATGAAAGAACTGACGTGAAACTTGATGCACTGCGTTTAAAAGATGGCAAAGCTGAAACTGTTGCTGAAAAAATTGCCAAACTTATTGATGAATACAATTTGTGGAATTCAATTAAGATGATCATTACTGATACAACAAACGTCAATACTGGGAAGAGAAATGGAGTTGTTGTGAAGTTGCAACGTATGTTTAAATTAAAGGGTGTCACAATACCACAATTTATCGGTTGTCAGCATCACGTACTAGACAGGATTCTCCGTCTGGTGATGGACGAAGAACTTGGGGGTGATACCAAATCTCCAAACATTGAATACCCATTTGTGTCTGAACTGTTGAATAAGTATGATGAACTGAAGGATAAGTTTGTGAATGGAACTGTAGAAATTCTTGATAAATCAGGGTGGAGAGACGATATGAAGTTTTTGTACCATTTAACAAGAGTGTTTAGGTTCTATGAAGAACAAAGAAACTTCCCTCTGATTCACTTTCAGAACATTCCTAATATGAGCAATGCCAGATGGAACTCAAGAGCCATTCTCGCCATTCTGGCGTTCATTCTTATGCCTGAAGCGAGAAAGAATTTGGAGAAGGTTTGCAGGTTCATTTCATATGAGTGGGCAGAACATTGGTTTAGTAGTCAAAAGTACAATGACAATGACTTCAAGAATTTATCTGATGTATTGAAGCCTTACAAAAAGGCATTGCAGTCATTCAAAAATCACTGGAAGAAAGAGCCATCCGTCATCGACATACCACGAAGTAATCAGATAGCTGAACGTGCAATCAAGGTGATGCAAGACCTGTATGCTTCCTGCAGAAAGAAAGACAAACTGCAACTTCGATTCATTCTAAGTAATAAGCGCTAGACTCTTTATGAGACGTGAGCATCATGTGACCCCTGTACTAAACACAGTAGGCCTATAGACACAGACAGTTATGTATATTGTTGTACTAGACGCTTTGATACTGTTAATTTTGTAATACATGTATAATTATATATCACATAATGTTTTTTGTTATATCACAGTACATGTTGCATAAATAAATAAAATAACAACAGGAGTATGACTCTTACAACATCTTCAGCCTTTAATATTCATTTACTGTACAAAAGTGTACCTATTGAAAATTCGATTTTTTGGTTTTGGGGTGACCTTTTTTCAAAATATGTCAAAATGAAACATCTATTCGTTCTTTTTACATAAAAGTTAATTGAATTACGATACAGGCCTAGTAGGTTGCAAAAAAGTCATATCCCTAATATATATATACATTAGGGATATATATATATATATATATATATATATATATATATATATATATATATATATATATAGAACAATATATTTCTACTAACTCACCTTCAAATCAGTATTTTGATTAGTAGCTTTGTAAAACGTAATTCTTGGAGCGTTTGTTTATTTTTTTCACATTCTTTTACTCTTTTGGAAGCCAATGCCCTATTTTAGGTACCAGAAAGTTTTTTACGATTCATTATTAACAGTTACTGTAAGTAACCGTACGCATCAATAAAATAATAGCAAAGTCAACTACGCAAACTCATCAAAAAATTATAAAATCAATCTCTGCTAAGTATTTATGTCATAAATCAATATTTCAATAGTTAACTATAAATCTTAAACATGAATTACCATAAATAAGTTGATCGTAAAGAGTTGAAAAATATTTGCTATCACTTTCTAAATTCGGAATAGAATTATTTCTAAATTGTATTCACAGTTTGTTATTGCTAATTATCAACATTTACGTTTTTTTTACTTTAGTCTGATGAATGCGAAAATCTCAAGGGACATTTTTAGCGTATAGAGTGCGAAATCAATGATGAGTTCGTATTTTAAAATTTTTTTTGAGGAATTAAAAATAATGATATAACGCGAGTAATATATGCATTTCAATTATGGCATTTTAAGATTAAAAAATTTATTTTTATTTTACTTCGGCATCTGGCGCCCCATCGACATCTGCCGCCCGGGACAAACTGTCCATTTGGCCCCCCCTCCTCTCGGCGGCCCTGTTTGCACCAGTGCTAGATTAAAACTGAGTGTAAGAATTTCTAAGTGTTTAACAAGACATACATTTTATGTTTAGTACTTTACCGCAGACAAATCACTCTGCTTCTGTTAATACGATGGTGTGACTATTTCAAGCAATTCATATCTTACATCATTTTGACCAATGCAGACTATTTATTGACAGCTTTGCTTGAAGGATGTACGACTGTGCACACTTAAAATAAGATTACAAAAATGATAAGACTTTAGAATAGCTAAACTGCTATTGCTACAAGTGGGGTGTGAGTGGAGATTTCAAGATTCTAAATTTTTTTTATGATTGCAAAAAAAATTCACCAAATATCTTTGCTTTTTTCGTTTATGGGGACAGTAAAAAACCTTTGAAAGGTCTGAAAGAAAAGACTTGCAGCCAGGTGCCTACAATTTATAGAATGAAGAAAACAGGACTTGATCAAAAAGTTCCAGATCAATTCTTCCTCAGCTATCTTTCACATCGTTATGGATCATATGGGCAAAGGTAAGACTGATGATCTTGAAAAGAAATTGACAGAGAAAAAAAAAAAGCCTGGTCTACATTCAATCATATTGTTTCTGATTTTCTAGGAAACAACAAGGTTAAAAACTACCAGGAACTGGTTGATGAATTGCTTGACATTACGGAAGTTAGACTGTTGCTCTCATCTAAAAGTTCCTGTTCGTGTGCTGTGCGGTGCTGAAATGATATTCAGAATAAAAAATACTAAAAAAAAAAAAAAAAAAGTAAAAAAGAATAGAAAAGAGGGTTCTGTTTTTTAAATGAAACAGCTTTCAAAAAAATTTGTAACTTGTCGTTAATCTGTGTGTGTGGGCTGTGTGTGTGTGTGTGTGTGTGTGTGTGTGTGTGTGTGTGTGTGTGTGTGTGTGTGTGTATGTGTGTGCATATGTATATGAGTATGTGTGTATATGAGTATGTGTGTATATGAGTATATGTGTTTGGAAATTTAATTTTTGGATCAATTATATGATATTTCTCAGTGACTAATATCTTGTTTAATTGTAAGAATGCTCTCGACTCTTATGCAAAAATCATTAAAACTTACGATATTGTTCCTTAAATCTAAACAATTGATCCAATAATCAGCCCATGAATGGGCTAAAAATATTTCAGAGCACAAAAATATCTTTAAGTCTTTTCGGTAGTAAAACAAATTTTAAAAGTGCAAATATTGCACTGGAATTCAAGCATGCACAACTCAAGTTCTAAAGTGTTTGGAGTTTTTTTTTGGAAAATATTTGTTCATTTTTCAGAATTTTTTAATATCTTTTTACAAGCCACTTACCATTATTTGGTGAAAATGTTTTTCATCAAACCAGGTTTCCAAAGGATGTTTTCCTTTCAGTTCTTTTTTTTCAGTTCTTTAACTTCTCTAGAGGTAGATTTGTATATGTTTGATCGGCTAGAAGTTGGAACCTTAATTTCTTATAATAAATCAGTAATCCTTAATTCTTTACTTTTTTTTTCACTTCTATGGCACTTTTCTGATGCAACATTGTATTCTATAAAACTTTTTTGTATAAATTCATTAATATAAATTCAAAGGATTGCTCTTATATGGAAGTAGGAACACTACACCATTAACTCCAACAGACTAAATTCATATGTAGAGAAGGGGTCGATAGCAAACAAATAAAAAACACGCAACCTTCACTGCAACCATAAACCCCTGCAATAAAAAACTTGTAGTTAAAAAGAGTTTTATAAACTTTTAATAAAGATAAAACTTAACAATGTGAAACCATTTACTCTACTAACTTTCCTAAACAATGAAATTAGGAATAATAAGGTAAAAAGTAAAAATCAGTGAAGGCTTTATCAAAAGGATAAATATAAAATGATAATCACCTTTATCACAAATGTAATTTGTAATGTAAAACTTCTTTGAATAATTCAAAGAAAAACGGTGATTACTTCAGTATTACTAATCATTACAATAATATTTCACTTTTTAAGATTTGAGCAAAAAAAGAACATTTTTTTTTCATGAAAACATTGAAGTTAATTTCTTAATGTTTTAGCAACACGAGCTTGTTAAAAACCTTACCCACCCTAATATTTGTGAGTTATTTGAGCGATAAACTTTAATTGCCTTAACTTTTTTTAAATTTGGTGTTTATTTGTATTTGACTAATGTTAGTCTCACAGTTTAACTGAGTTTTGACAAATTAATAAAGGAAGGGTTGCACAAGCTCCTGGGTACCTCAGGTCCTTATTTTTCATCATTAAGAAAGTGTTCCACCAGAAAAATGCAACTTTAAAGCAAAAATTTTTAAATTTGCTTAAAGATTTAAATCACTGTATAAAAGTTATATCAGATATAGTGTAACTGAAATGATATTTTCATTTTCACATCTGTTTGTATAAAAAGTTTAAATGTATAAAATAATTGATCTTTTTAATATAGTATATTGTAGAAAAGTTGCAACTTGGATTGGTATAAATATTTGTCAATAGTTAACTTTCGCAATGTTAACACAGATGCAAAAAACAAAATCTTTAGAGAATGAACGCAGATGCAAAATGATCTTATTATGCACACACCAGAATAATGTCAAGTTTATGTGTAGGATAGTTTGTCTACATTGTTGATATATAGGTTTTTGTGTTTGTTTGCTAGGGACACCACAACTACTCAAAAAAGGCTTTTTAAAGATTTAAAGAAAAAAGTTTTCACCTAGGTTAACTAACCTATTGTGTTACATGTGGGAATATTTATCACAATTTTTTAAAAGGAACAATTGCTATTTAGCTTTATATTGCAGTGCACACAACACTTCTAATAAATCTGTAAAATCTAATTTAGCGTCTGCCATTTAGGTCATTATCAATAGTTGTAACACTTGGTAACAATCAAAAAATGGTTTATTACTGACCAATTCAAGTGTCCTTAACAATAAACCAAAAGTTTAGTATTACCACTAAATCTGCTGTTGGAAAGTTCGTCTATTTGATATATTTGGTGATAGTATGACATTTGAAAATGTCTTACCTTTGTCTTGTAAAAAGTAATTTTGCCCCACAGTCTTTGTGGTTTCAAACTTTCGGCCGGCGCCTTTGATTTTTATTTAGATCTTTTATTTGATTAGCTTCATTTAATTTCTTCTTCTTTTTTTTTTTTTTTTTATATTCCTNAAAAAAAAATAAAAAAAAAAATCTTGATACGTCAAAAAAAAAAAAAAAAAAAAGAAAAGAAAAGAGGCTCTATTTTTTAAATGAAACAACTTTCAAAAAAATTTGTAGCTTGACGCTAATTTTTGTGTGTGGGTTGTGTGTGTGTGTATGTATGTGTGTGTATGTATGTGTGTGTGTGTGTGTGTGTGTATATGAGTATGTGTGTATATGAGTATATGTGTTTGGAAATTTGATTTTTTGATCAATTATATGATCTTTCTCAGTAACTAGTATCTTGTTTAATTGTAGGAATGCTCTTGACTCTTATGCAAAAATCTTTAAAACTTACGATATTGTTCCTTAAATCTAAACAATTGATCCAATAATCAGCCCATGAATGAGCTAAAAACTTTCAGAGCACAAAAATATCTTTAAGTCTTTTCGGTAGTAAAACAAATTTTAAGTGAAAATATTGCAATGGAATTCAAGCATGCACAAGTTCTGAAGTGTTTGGAGTTTTTTTTTTGGAAAATATTTGTTCATTTTTCAGAATGTTTAAAAATCTTTTTACAAGCCACTTACCATTATTTGGTGAAAATGTTTTTCATCAAACCAGGTTTCCAAAGGATGTTTTCCTTTCTTTTTTTTCAGTTCTTTAACTTCTCTAGAGGTAGATTTGTATATGCTTGATCGGCTAGAAGTTGGAATCTTAATTTCTTGTAATAAATCAGTAATCCTTAATTCTTTACTTTTTTTTCACTTCTATGGCATTTTTCTGATGCAACATTGTATTCTATAAAACTTTTTTGTATAAATTCAATAATGTAAATTCAAAGGATTGGTCTTATATGGAAGTATGAACACTCCACCATTAACTCCAACAGACTAAATTCATATGTAGAGTAGAGGTGGATAGCAAACAAATGAAAAACACACAACCTTCATTGCAACCATAAACCTCTGCAACAAAAAACTTGTAGTTAAAAAGAGTTTTATAAACTTTTAATAAAAAAACTTAACAATGTGAAACCATTTACTAACTTTCCTAAACAATGAAGTTAGGAATAATAAGGTAAAAAGTAAAAATCAGAAAAGTTTTATCAAAAGGATAAATATAAAATGATAACCACCTTTATAACAAATGTAATTTGTAATGTAAAACTTCTTTAAATAATTCAAATAAAAACGGTGATTACTTCAGTATTACTAATCATCACAGTAATATTTCACTTTTATAATATTTGTGAGTTATTTGAGCGATAAACTTCAATTGCCTTAACTTTTTTTAAATTTAGTGTTTATTTGTATTTGAATAATGTAAGTCTCACAGTTTAACTGAGTTTTGACAAATTAATAAAGGAAGGGTTGCACAAGCTTCTGGGTACCTCAGGTCCTTATTTTTCATCATTCAGAAAGTGTTCCACCAGAAAAATGCAATTTTACAGCAAAACTTTTTAAATTTGCTGAAAGATTCAAATCACTGTATAAAAGTTATATCAGATATAGTGTAACTGAAATGATATTTTCATATTCACAGCTGCATGTATAAAAAGTTTAAATGTATAAAATAATTGATCTTTTTAATATAGTATATTGCAGAAAAGTTGCAACTTGAATTGGTTTAAATTTTTGTCAATAATTAACTTTCGCAATCTTAACACAGATGCAAAAAATAAAATCTTTAGAGAATGAACACAGATGCAAAAAGTATGATCTTGTTATGCACATACTAGAATAATGTCAAGTTTATGTGTAGGATAGTTTGTCTACATTGTTGATATATAGGTTTTTGTGTTTGGTTGCTAGGGACACCATAACTACTCAAAAAAGGCTCTTTAAAGATTTAAACAAAAAAGTTTTCACCTAGGTTAACTTGCCTATTGTGTTACATGTGGGAATATTTATCACAATTTTTTAAAAGGAACAATTGCTATTTAGTTTTATATTGCAATACACACAACACTTCTAATAAATCTGTAAAAGCTAATTTAGCGTCTGCCATTTAGGTCATTATCAACAGTTGTAATACTTGGTAACAATAAAAAAATGGTTTGTTACTAACCAATTCAAGTGTCCTTAATAATAAACCAAAAGTTTAGTATTACCACTAAATCTGCTGTTGGAAAGTTAGTCTATTTGATATATTTGGTGATAGTATGACATTTGAAAATGTCTTACCTTTGTCTTGTAAAAAGTAATTTTGCCCCACAGTTTTTGTGGTTTCAAACTTTCGGCCGGCACCTTTAATTTTTATTTAGATCTTTTGTTTGATTAGCTTCATTTAATTTTTTCTTATTTTTTTTTCTACATTCCTAACAGCTAATCATCCTTAGTTTTTGTTCAAAAACAAAACTTATTACTGTTTTACAGGGATGAAGACAGGAATTCTTGCATCAGCAATGTTTTTATGCATGATATTTAGCAGGTTAGACAAGTTTTGGATAAATGTTCCAAACTCTTTTTGAAATTTTGTATTTTATGAAGTGTAATGCAAGTTCCCATTTTAGTCTTGTGTGGGGATATGTTTGTGACAAGTGGGGGAGAAAGTTATCAGTTTATGTATGTGGAGGTGGTTTAGCTGTTACCACAATTTTATTTGGGTTAAGTTACAACTACACTTGGGCCCTTATTTCAAGATCTTCTCAAGGCTTGTTTCTAGGTATATTTTGTGACAAACAAAACATATTAAAATAAGTACTGATTTTTATTTCCATAAAATTTATTTGTTTAATGAATCATTCCTGGTTTTTTTATCTTGATTTTTTACTTATAATATTTTCTTGTAATACTTTTGATATAAACTTTTTGTTTTCTGCATTAGTTACTCGTTATTAACTTATTGTTTAAAATTTTTAGCAAAGTTTCTGATGAAAAAAAAACAAAATCTTTTAAATTTTCTAGGTTTAATCATAATAACAAAAGCAATCATCACAGATATCTCTGATGATACCAATATTGGGACTGGGATGTCTCTAATAATGGCATCAATCAACCTAGGTTTGATTCTTGGTCCTAGCATGGCAGGTAATTTTTATTAAAACCTATGGCTTTAACATGACACTTTAAATTTTCTTCTATGGGTTTATGCTAATCAACTTATGTGAATATCCTTGAAATAAATGATTTGAAAAGCTATTTCTTCAAATTTGTTCTTCAAGTTATTTACTTTTGTAGTGTAAAATGTTATTTTCCAAAAACCCATGAAGCAAATTGTTAATTTTTTTCTCCAGAGATTGTGAAAGAGCTCTTTAGAAAAACGAAACCTTCTTTAAAAATTTCAACTTTTTTTTTAGGGTTTTTAGTATTTCCTACTGAAAAATACCCAAAAGTGTTTAGTAAAGGTATTAGTTTTTTTGTCTACAGAGTGATTTCTGTTTTCATTATCATTATATATATATATATATTTTTATTAGTAAATAAATAATGATAAAATAGGGTCTTAATTATTGAATTTATTTCTCTTGTTTACCTGAAACTTAACAAAAGCATGAAAAATTCTAAAAAGAAGTGTTTAAATTTGTTACAAAACCTTGTATACTGTCAATGAGCTAAATCTTCGTAATCTAAATGATACTCTATAATGGTACTAGATAATCTTAATGTGAGATAATCTTATTGTGGGATTAACATTTAATTTCATTTTTCAATCTTTTTATAAAGTTTTAAATTTTTATTTATCATAAGTCGTTCTTTGGTTAGTAATAAACATTTTACTTTTTCAAATATTACAAATTGTTTTTTATTTTTTTGTTTTTTTCCTCTTGTTCTTTTTAGATTCATTTTTTGGAAAACTAAAAATATTTTTTCCCAACTTAATTCTTGCAAGTTGGGTTTTTATTTCAATCTTGATTTCAGCATTTTTTGTACCAATCAATACACAGTAAATAATTTAGTTCCTAAAAGTTCTTTGTTTCATTTTTTTTTGTTTTTTTGTTTTATTTCTTTTTTTACTTATTTCTTCTGTTATTTGTTAATAGGAAAGCCACTGGAGATAAAAAAGTTGTTGTGGAAGGTCCAAAAGAAGAATCTTCAAATTTGAATACAGACCCAGATGTATATTTTAGCTATTCTATGATGTCCACGGCAAAGCCTAATTTCATCATTCAGTTTTCAGAAACGTCCCAACTGTTGACATCTCGTTCACCGAGACGTTTCATCTTCCAACTTAAAAATACTGCTTTAGGTAAGCTTATGAGGTGAGCTTTTAATTTCTTGTATCCTTTTTCTTTTAGCAAAATATCCTATGCATTTATATAATCACATCGAGTATCCTTTGGATGTACATTAAACACACTATTTGAATGAATATGCACAAAAATATTAATTTAGTGAAAGACAATTATTAAACAAATTTACTTAACTATGAAATATACTTAAACAACTGTTTCTTCTATTTAATAAAATTTCTATTTGATAAAAGAATAATTTAACTTTGAAAGAATAATTGCAACTTCTATTTAAGTATGCAACAGAGTGATATGTATTTTTAAATGCTCATGGATCTGCAAAACAAAAATGGTTGTTTTCTATCAAGGAGTCTTGAACCATCACTCAAGTATAAATAAATTGTGTACATTTACAGGAATTTTATTTTGTTTTTCAAACCTTTTGTAATTAATTTTATTCTGTCTTCAAGGTATCAAGAGTTTTTACTGGTATTAATTGTCTATTGTTTGCAAGCAACGGCCATCATTGGGTATGAAGAGTTATTACCTGTGCATGCTGCAACTGATCGTCACTATTGTAAATACTTTTATAGATGCACAATTACTTCTATTTAAAAAGCTCCTTACTTAAAATTCACTTAAGCAAACTGTTTGCATTTCATAAAACCTCTTAAAATATTTTGCTGACTGAAACAACTAAGAGCTATTTAGTTTTGTTGCAGCGGCCTTTGGAAAACAATTTAAAAGCAGGCTTTTTTGTTTTTTAAATTTATTTCAATTGAAGTTAACTATTTTATATTGATTTAGCTGGATATGGAATGTCAGAATCAGAAATTGGGCTCCTGTACCTCATTGTTTCATCTATTGTATTCGTGATCCAACTTACAGTTATTAGTAATGTAAGAATCTTAAACATTAAAACATTCAAGCCTAAAAAATACAAATCAAGTTTTCTGCTGTTATTTATTTATATTAGTGTCTTTTATGAATAACCATTCGAAAATATTAGATAGAAATTTCAAATTGAAGCTGTTTATGAAATTTTTATGAAAAAGTAAAACAATTTATGAATTTTTGATTTGATTGTTTGTATTAGAATCTTAGTGGTTATTTTAGTTGCCTCGGTTGATGGAGAAAGTAATTTGAATCTATTTTAAAAATCCTTAATTTTATTAATAAAATCAAAGTACAGTGATATACTTTATTTTAGATCATGAATAGAATTGGTGCAAAAAAGGTACAGTGTGGCCATTGGCATTTTGATCTAAATACCAGCGTTTGTTTTGCTGTTCTTTTTTTGCATGCTTGTTTTTGAACTTTTCAAGTTTTTTTATAGGAGATTTTGTTTTATAAATTCAGATTTTTCAAATACATTTTTAGATGTTTTCTGCATCGACTTTAGCCATAGGGTTATTTATTGCATTGATTCCAACAGTTGGATTGATTAAATATAAGTAAGTAGATAATATAGTTCTGAAAATGGTTCTAGAAAAAGCAAGAGTTGAACCTAATACAGTATGCATCCTTAATTTGGCAAATGGTAGGTTGTAAAAATAAGTAAATTAGAAAATTTTTTTAGTATGATAATTTATTGTCTTCCATGTAATTCAAATAAATTACTCAGTGTGTGAACTATTGGCCTTGAGCACAGACTTAATTCTGGGCCTGTTTTCATATGCCTTAGGCATAGCATTCAACTGCTTGATGTCAGGCTTTTTGAGCTTCTGTTTTATCCTGAACTTGAACCTAATGGACTCTTGAATATCTTCTGGCTTTGAGATACTAAAGTCCTGGTATTTGATACAGAATCCACCGTAAAAAGTTTTTCATCTGAGAATGAAATTATTGGTTGACCTTTCTTAAGAATGGACAAATATTTTTTACTTTTTTTCAACTCGTTTGGCCTTGACTTCTTCAATAATGAGGTGCCTTTTGGATCTAGCTTTAGACTTGGCCTTCAGGTCATTATTAATAACATTTCTGATTGTGTGTTCACTTACAGAGAGTTACTTGGCTATGGATCAGACTGGATTGCACTGAATTCTGGCTGCTCTAATAAGCCTTGAAGTCCTCACAGTCTTTGCTTTACCATTTTCTGGTTTCCCCTCTATGCAACCAAATAATTTAAATTGACACTCTTTGTCTTACCATTGTCTTACCAGTCTTTGTCTTACCAATTTTTGGTTTCCCCTCTATGCAACCAAACAATTTAAATTGAAAGTCAATGATGATGTAATTTTTGGTAGTCACCATAAAAAAATCAAATTTTTCATTTTATTACTTGTTTATGTACAAAACAAAGGTTCTAAAACCATAAATCAAAACATTGATTCCATAGAAAAAATATTTTTTAGAAGGGCGACAAAATTAGTGCAGATTTTAAGGGGGCATGCTGTAACAGGAATTTAATTCTGGTTTATGTTTATAGCTGAATTATATGAGCATAAAAACAGAAATGTGATAATAATATTATAACAGTATGTCGAAAAATATTTAGCAGTTATAATATGAAACATTTTTTCCTTATAGACTCTTATGAGCATCATTTCAGTTAAGATCACAAACAATTTAGAATACAGCATATATTATAATACCTGTTTGTAGTTTTTTCAGTTGCTTCCCTTACTGTAATTGTAGTATTTTGCTATGATCACTGAAAGAATTGAAGAATTAATTTTCTAGCTTTATTTTTTCTTAGAATAGGTTTCTGGATAATGGTTTGCTTCAATCAGGTACTTATTCGTCTCATGATGGCTTCAGGATTTCTGGCAATAAATGTTATTTTAAACAACTGTGTAGATTCATCTTTACTTGGCACAGCAAATGGTTTAGCTATGTCAATAACGGCTCTAGGAAGGTATAACGTCTTATTTTTACTCTTTGATTCTTTGAGTTGTTAAAATATTTATAACTATTAAATTAACGAGGATAAAAGTGAGATGAGGACATTTATAGCAATAAAATGACAAAAAAACACCCATTTTTGGAGGAGAAAATGAGATGAGAATTTGATAATAATTCATCACTACAGCTTAGCATCTTTTCTCAGTAGATGTCTCTAACTTTTGAAATGGGAAATAATCACATAATCAAATTCAAAGGATTAGATGAACGTTTCACCACTCCGTTAATATTTCAAATTTTCCGAATTCTCTATGGCGTAATTTCTTAAACAATTCTTGCGACTTTACTACAATGAACTATGCAATAAGCTATTGCTTCAATATGAGATGAGGATTTGATAATAATTACCACTACAGATTTTTTGAAAATAATTTTTTTTTAAAGACTTGCTTTTAAGGACTAGAGTTGCAAATTTTGGTCTCAAGAAAGAAACAGTGAGTCTAACAGAATCTCAACAAGTTAGAGGATCGGAAGGGAGACAGGTTAATTTGCCCGCTTTGCCTTATGCGTTATAACTTTCTAAAATTTTTAGGTCTGTTGGACCAACAGTGTTTGGCAGTGCTTACTCCTGGTCATTAGGAAACGTTGAGAATACCTTAAAAGGTAGAAAAGGTCTTGGGTTTCCGTTTAACGAATACTTTGCGTTCCTAGTGATTGGTTTTTCTATGGTTTTTGTATTTTTACTCGGAACTCGTATTCCTGAAAGTTTCAACAAGAAGAAAATCTATCCAGAAGATATACCTGTAATTATGAAAGCAAGTTACTTTAAACTTGAAAACTCTCTTTAAAAAGAAGTTGATCTTATTCGAAATTTAAAATTACGTTTAACTTGAAATTTGGAGTTTTTATTATCGTTTTTGCGAGTATGGTATAAGTCGTCACGTGCTTGATTATTTTTAAATATTATCACTTGACCGTTCGATTTGGTTTTACATATATATATATATATATATATATATATATATATATATATATATATATATATATATATATATATATATATATATATATATATATATATATATATATATATATATATATATATA
>QPEY01000098.1:304303-349996 GCA_014706445.1 Hydra viridissima | reverse complement strand
ATGTAATGTATAGTATATATCAATTATATATATATATATATATATATATATATATATATATATATATATATATATATATATATATATATATATATATATATATATATATATATATATATATATATATATACATACTTATATATCGTTTGATGTAGTGTTGTATTAAAATAATAGAAAGCTCTTGTTTATTAAAAAGTGCTCGATGTTTAGGAAATTTATTTTGATTATATATAAATTTCAAAACAGAGCGTTTTATAATTATAATTAAAAACGATATAGAAAAAACTTTTATTATGGAACTTAAAGTTTCATGCCTAACGGCAATCATCAGCCATATATTACAAAATTAAAAATTAAACGTTAAAATTACATTTATAATTGCGGTGAGTTCTAATGACTCCATGGAAACAAAATTTTAAAAGTATAACGTGACGTAAACGTAAAGTAAACCCACCAGGATCAATCTTCGGTATCAAATGAGAAAATAAGGAACTTATTCTTGTGCCTGCACTTCCAGACCATTTCACTCCTTTATTAATCTCCTTTGGACATCAAAATTTGAAACTTCTCGTTCAAACAAAGGTTACAAGCTCTTGATGCTGGGTTGTATGGTTTGCATTTTTTAATAATTTTCCATCTGACAAAAGATGTGAAGTTTTTTTCTTTTAATTTCCATATCTCCTTTGATAGCTCTGTATCGTTCTTGTACCTAACTGCATTAAAGGATTTTAAGTGGTTAGCATACCGAGCTTTTCATTTCAGTGCAAATGTTGTTACAAAAATAGGTAAATGTTTTTTGAACCTCACCGACCTCCACTTCCCAGTTAAACACAGGCTTTGTAAAATATTTAATAGCAAAAAAATTTTATACATTTTAACTATTTGCTGTGCCAAGTAAAGATGAATCTACACAGTTGTTTAAAATAACATTTATTGCCAGAAATCCTGAAGCCATCATGAGACGAATAAGTACCTGATTGAAGCAAACCATTATCCAGAAACCTATTCTAAAAAAAATAAAAATGGCATTCTTATTATAACAGTGGTTTGTATTGTATTTGAAATATACATAAATTCAAGTAAGGCTTACTCTAACGATTGTAAATTTTGACATTAAACTTGGTTCATTTACACAGGTG
Organism: Hydra viridissima; assembly: GCA_014706445.1. Lineage (NCBI taxonomy): Eukaryota > Metazoa > Cnidaria > Hydrozoa > Anthoathecata > Hydridae > Hydra > Hydra viridissima. The sequence continues at coordinate 348,857 of QPEY01000098.1, read as the reverse complement.
TTACACTTTTTATGGCGTTGTCAATTTCGTTTTTCTCCAAGAATTTATTTAAACATTTTTTAATCTTCCTGCTTGATTTCTTATGAAAATACGTTGTTTAAACACGACAATGGGAAAAACGGGTTAATTTGAGATTACAGAAAATAGTTTAGTTATAAAACAGCTACTAGAAAAACTAATGGCAACATAATGATATATGTAATAATAGCATAATAATATATATATATTTTTATGTGTAAAATCTGGAATATTATTTATTAAAACAGTAGCAATATGTAAAGCAAAACGTCATTAACAAGTTAAAAGTTTTTGCTTGTTCAATGATCAATCGTAGTAATCAAGCCAAACCTATAAAATTGAAACCAACCAAGCTAAATAAGTATTTCTGCGGTTTAGCATTTTCAAGTTCTGACCTTGATGCATCTGTTCGTTCAGGACTTTATGTCCTTTTAGGATTTTGACGTTGCGTTAGTAAAAACCTGGACAATTTTTTCAATAACATAAAGTGTAGCTACAAAATAGAAGGAATGATTAGAAAAATCAAATACTGAGGCATAAACTTGAGCGCTTTCCATCGGTTTAAGAATGAAAATGGAAGCGACCTTAGTTTTGGGTAATGATTTCGGATAATCTGCAAAACATAGGAATAGGGGTTTAGTGAGAAAATGAATTATCAATTAAAAAGTGAAATGTATTTAAGTATGCATAGTAACAACTTACATACAGCATCCACCAAATGTTCAATTTACATATTTTCTCTTAGAAACAAGCTTTCACCTTTTGTTGCTTAATACATTTTTCCAGCCTCGATATGAACAAAGTCTATCAAATCCAACTTAAACTTTGTAAACCTGAAACTTTTTGCAGTTTTAATGGATGCTAGATATTACAACAAGAACTCTTGTTTGAGTTATAATTAAAATGCAGAAGTTGTATATTTATCATAATAAAGTCCTATTCGTATAATCATACATAATCATTTGCCAGGTTTCATTCACGTTAACTTCTTTCGTCCTGAACATAGAAAATATAGGAAAAAAAGCCAAAGTCAAAGTATAGCAATAAAGGAAGTTATTTAGAAGATAGAAAGTAATGAAGAATGTTCAGTTTTTTGACAGCTTTAGTGACAAATGGTTGAGCCAGAGACGATATGAAAATCAGGACATTTTATGTCATCTCGATACTTTAGCTACGATCTAAACGTCTTAAAGCTTACCATTGCATCTCTGAGCAATTTCGTGTATCATTGTATCAATGAGCGATTTTATGTAATTGGAAACTTACGGAACTTTGACAATTAAACAATAATTAAAAAAAAAAAAATTAAAAAATATATATATTTACGAAAGAGATTTGTTTCTTCGTTTAAAAGCGCGTTTAGAAAACAAAATTAAATCTTCACTCGAAAATTGCGAGAAAGGAGATTAAAAGAAACTATTCTTTATTTAGACATTGCAAAGAGAATTTACTTGACAATTTTAGTTGCAAACCGATCACCTTAAAAATCATTTTCAAAACTATCAAAAATTAAACAGAACTTTAGATCGTCTCAGATATTTTTTTTAGATGATCCTATTTTTGCATTCCTAGCTGTACATAGCAAAAAGTAGGCTGTTTTGTCTCCTTTTTAGTTGTTGAAAGATGTTTTTTTTGCTTATAAAAATATGCTAAGATAGTTTTAATTTTAATTATATAACTTAACCGAAAAAAAAAAACAATCAGCCAAGGTTACCAACATAATCTTGATAAAGTCTTTGTTTGGCAAAAACTCAATCTGTATACAAGTAAAATATTTTTATTTACTTAAGTCTTTAAATTACCCAAAGAAAAACTCTGTTCCGTTTATCGCAACGTAATTTTTTTACGGTAAATTTATTAAATTTTATGCTTTCACGATAGAGGTGGTGGCGATGATTTTAATATCAAAGGAAAAAAGTGTCAAATATTATTACTATGGATACCAAGTAAAGTATTTGTAATTTTCCATTACGTGATTTTTATGAAAATTCTGCGCATTCTTATAACTTCTACCGTAGATACAACTGCATAACGAACGTTTAGTTCCGTAGGATAACGAAGTTGGGTTATTACAGATATAGTGCCCTTAAAAGACAGTGCCCTTAAAAAGACAAAAAATTAAATTGCCTATAACTTATCTTGAAAAGCATTAAACTAAAGTTGAGAAATTCAAAAACATAAACAGATCATATAACTTTCAGAAAAAAATCAAGTTATAGTGCAGAAATTTAAAATTTTTTAAAATTTTGTTCCGAAAGATTGTTTTTAAAAAAATTTGAGAACATAAAATGACTAATATTTAACATAAAACAAAAAATATTTAATTTAAGTTTGTAAGCAAGAGTCTAAAAAGAGGCTATGAATAGGGCCCTTATAAGAATAGTAATTGTTTTTCACTTGTTTAATAGGAACATGCAGTTTTAGCTGCTTAAAAAGTACTGCCGAAATGTTAATATTTTTGTCTTTTTAAGGGCACCATATATTTTTAACTTTTTTTCCAACTTTTTATATTTCTGAAGGAGAAAGGTCTCAAAAACAACAAACAAAACACTTTGATTTATAATTAATAATAAAAAAGATTATCAATAATGAAATCTATTGGATTCCGAATCTTCAGTATTGTCTTCTTTATCATTAGACTTTCTAAATAAATTCTTTGCAACGGTTCTTTTTTTTGATAAACATTTAGGTAAAATCATAATTGATCTTTTACCATCCACGATGCACTTTGATTTACCACATACTGATTTCATAAGAATTCGACACATGTTTTAGCTTTGCAGCTTTGCAAATGCTATTGTCTGAAATACACTTTTCCTTGCATCTATAGAACAACTCAGTTTCCTCACTCTTTTTTTGTTCTCTATCTTCTGTCTCTTGCACTTTCTTTTCTTTTGAGTTGTTAACAGATTCTACGAGTTTTAGCACATCTTGACCTTCCATGGAGCCATGACTTGAGTTACCCTTGTATTTGCTTTGTGTATACCGTTGCTTTGAGTTGACTTTATTTTTTGGATTGTCAAAAGACCTGGTATTTCATTAAAGTTGATGCTTTTTTCATGAAAGTCTGTAATCATGGTCTGCAATGACAAACATTTTTCTTTCCAGTTTGAAGCTTTCTCTTTCCAATACATTTGGCTATCTTTTCGTTTAGATAGATATAGGAGAACTTACTTTGCTATTTAGAATTGTTGTAACGTTAGGCGAAGCAGCTTCCTCGGCTAACATAGAAGCTTGGTGGAATTTATCACTTTGCATAAATGTAACATTTAAACTTTCATTAGTAATACCAACCTCTTACCAGCTTTTTGTATCGATTCTGGCGTAGCCCACTTGTCCCACATACTTTCAAGAGACAACATAAAGGCTTCTCTATTAATTGTTTGATGTGATTGAACAGATTGATAATTTAATTAGAATATAAAATGTAAGAATAATATTTGTCAAAAGTAACTTTTAAAGTTTAAAATGTGTTTTAAGTATAATGCACCTGATAATGACACCATTGGATTTATTGTGACACATTCACGATTTTTCCGAATCCTTTTTTGACATCTTTCACCACGACCACCATATACTAAACCGCTCGCTGAACCATTAACACCAAAGTTAACAAATTGTAGTATTTCATCGTGATTGAAAATCCGAGACAAGTTAATTTGCCCTGTCCAATGTCCAGATACTTCTTGATTTTCATTAATCATGATGCCACATTCAACCAGTTCTTTTGCAAGATCATTTGAAAGTGAATAGCCATTAAAATTATTATTTTTAAATCAAATTATAACACATTTCAAAGTTATAATTCTATATAAATTCTAAATTATTTAAATGAATTTGTTAATTATTGCTCTAAGTCACAGATACAACATATACTATTTACTTTTGTGAATTTCAAAGTTGTTTACCTAAATGAGAGCAGACCATGTCACGAGTGCAATTGATTGCTCTATTCATTGCGTTAATTCCCTGTTCATTTTAAAGAAATATTGACATGTTTGGCGTCCCATCGTCTCCAAAATGACTTACTTAGGCTAGATAGAAATATATATGTATATATATATATATTTATATAGATATAAGTCAATGCAGTAGTAAAGAATTGTAACATTTATAACAAAAAAAAATAAAAGGCTTTCTAGATCATATTTTTTTGTGTATTTATTTATTTAGTTTGGTGTTTAAATATTGAAAACGTTATATATTATACTATACAGTATAATATATAAAGGGTTTACATATAACCGTGTAATAATTCCTGATTTTTGATGTTCTTTTTCTTGTAAATTTGTTTGTAACTGTGGACATATACAACTGTGGAGACAACTTCTCTAGTTTTAGTAAATTACATAATTTTAACCTTTTCTTCAAAAGAGCTTTCCTTCCATTTTCAGTCAAAGCAATGAACTTTCTTCCTCCTTTCATCTTTTTGTTTGCATGATCTCGAATTTTTTAACACATCCATAATGAGGTTTGTTAGTTTTTTTCTGCTCATAGCTTGATAAGCACGATTTTTTCAGCGTACATACTTAGCTACAGTATCTTCTTCTTCAGCTGTTAGAATCATCAGATGCCTTTTCTCATTTCCTGTAAGAACTAGATTATCTAATAGCTTATCAATCACATTTTTGCTTTTTGTTAATGGAAAATGCCCTGTTGATATTACAGCATTCCCTCGCTTTCCATTAATTTTGCACCGCTCTACACCTTGGTTTATCTGTTCGTATCTTTCATCTCGGTAAAACTGCTTTACGGCTGCTTCAGATTTATTCCTTGGTTTTTTTATTACAGAATTTGCATTTGCTGTTACTCTTAAGCTAAATTTTGGTTTCATTTTTATTTTTATCTATGATAATAAACATTTTAAACTATTAAAACAATTACTCTACAAGCACTGTAATGTAAAAATGCAGCACATAAATAACTGGATTTTTCAGTCTTTTTTTTTTCAATTTGCACTAAAATAAGTAGCTGTTAATTGAAATTTTAAGATATAAAGAGAAGAAAAAAATACTAAAATTATTTAAGAAAATGATCTTCTTGATGCTTATTAAGAAATGAAGTATTTGGGTCAAAATACATGATTTTTCTAATTATTTTGAAAAATAATAAAGTAATTCCAGATTTCCTTATATTAGAAGATGCATATATCTAGCAGATAATACTATACAAAATATCTCCACGATTGAGATAATCGTTAAGGAGATATCAACAAAAATAAGATTATCTTTTTATAGGCACCCAGCCAAAAATAGACAATTTTTAAGTGCAATTAAGATAGTAAAAACAAAATTGAATAATATTTTTAACCCCCAGGAAGAAATTATATGACTCTAGCCAAAATAAAAAAATAAAAATTTCGAAAAAAATACTGGTACCAAATTTTTAAAAGCATATTTAAATTTGTTTTCTTTTTAAGGTCACTATACCTGTACGAAAAGATTTTTTTTATCGATAGGTAATAAATTACGAAGTCAGTCGTAATTTTCATGTGTTTTTTTTATTAATTCACTTTCAAAACCTTCCAGTTTAAAACATTTTTCGCAAATTGCACGAAGATTTAAAATATTTAACAAAGAATTTATAATCTTACAAAGTAAAATAATCTAACAATTAATTCTATTAAAATGTCGCGAAAATATCATCTATTTGTATCGTTATCCACTTCTTTTTTCATATTTGAAAAAGAAAAGTTGTCTGTAACATCAAATAAGAGAAAGAGTAATAAGCGACATTAGAAAAGGCTAATTAAAGTTCAAGAAAAAATGAATTAAAATTCGTTTTGAATTTTTTTTAAAGGTCATAAATTTCTTGGCTGGGAGTCCAAGTAGAGGTGAAAATTCAACAAAAATAAAGCTAAAAAATAAAAAATAAAAAATTGATGTATGTACCATTTTTGAAAAAATTTTTAAGTAAGAAATATGAGAAGCAGTCGAGAAACTGATTTTTTTGGTTTTCGAAAGAAAACTTACTACTAATTTCAAATACCATAATAAAATAACCTTAAAAAAAAAAGTCGTCGGCTCTGACGTTTTCATATATTATTTTATAGAAAAACAAGCAAATTAGCATTACCTAATAGAGCAGTCATCATTAGCAGTAAATTTGAGAAGGTGATGAAGCGGAAATCAATTTACAAAATTTGCAACTATATTTTTATTTAATGGATTATTATTTTTTTTTTATTGAATTACTTTTTTATTTAATTGGATTATTTTTTGTTTTGGATTATTTTTTTAATTATTTGATTATTTTTTGTTTTTGGATTGTTTCTTTAATTATTGGATTATTTTTTGTTTTTGGATTATTTCTTTAATTATTGGATTATTTTTTTTATTTATATGATTTTTTTTATTTTTGGATTACTTTTTTATTCATTGGATTTCTTTTTATTTATTGGATTTTTTTTTATTTATTGGATTATTTTTTTATTTATTGATTTATTGGGAAAGTTTTGTTATATATACTTGATAAAACTCAAATTTTAAAACATTAAACTAACACTATTTACCTCCTAATGCAATTAAGCTTTTTATTTGATTTGGTTACTTTTTTAATGATGATTTGAAAAATGGGAGCAAAAAGTCTACATTTTTTTGAAACTATTACATCTCATCATGCAGAAGCAATAATCATAGTAAACAAACAGTTTATTGACAAAACCAGCTGGATATTTTACTAAGCATTATTCATGATTTTTTCACCATAAGTTGTGTTGCATATATTTTTATATTTATAAGCAATCACTAAGAGTGAAATGAGGTTTTTGACCTATATTTAAGCTTATGTGCAGCCTCATCGCTGGTTGATAATATAAGGTCATAACTCTTATCATTGTGCAATTTGCCAGCAACAACCCAGCATCGAACCAAGCCATTGAAACCAATCATCAAAGCAAAATATTAGAAATACAAAAAGCTTGAACGTGAGCCTTAATTTTGAAAATCAAACTTAACATTTTTCGCGTTTGATTTTTAATTTGCAACACTATTTTTTCGACATTTTTCCTTTCTAGATTAAAACTAGACAAAAAAAAAAAAAAACGCATGTGCCATGTAAAGCTCGCATTATTATTCTAACTTAGCATAGATCCAAGTTATAGAATTCTATTTACAGTATTAGACAAACAGAGTTCAATTGCTACCCTTTTCAGGTCTCATATAAATAAAGTGTTAAGTATATTGATTTAGTCTCTAGGATAGACATTTGCATTACGAAAAAAAATTTGAAAAGCCTTTGCTTAAGAAGTCGTTAATAGACAAACTTGCAACACATACATAAGAAATGTGAAAAAAGTACAATTTAGTGATAGCTTGGTGTCCACTTACGCAAATAAAATTAATTTTAAACAAGCTGTTGTTTTGAAAAGTCGAAAATTTAATTTCAGGTATTGGCCAAAACACTTTTGTTTTTAATACTTTTTTTGTTGCTATGCATTTGTTTAGTTTGATTTTACACGAAAATGTAATAAAAATAAAAGTAACAATAAAGATTATTTTACACATCGCATCTTATTCTAAGCTTCGAACATTCCTTATCCTCCATATAAGATTCAAGCTCATATCTTCCATAAAAGATCCATGCATGTTGTTTTTTTTTACCACCTACACTTTTAAAGAAAAGCTAAACAAACACAAGTTCCTTTTAAAAAATGAATATTAATTAACAGCTTCTAAATGATAAGACGTTTGTTCAAATATTCATTTATGGGTAATGTAGAGGAGCTATTCATATTAATGATTATTCTTTTTTACATTGATGACATTGATGATTATTCATTTTTAACTAACTGTGTAAAATGTGTAAAATGATACACGTTTTTTCATCCCTCCATATGCAATGGCCCTTAAAAATCAGTTACAAGTTTACTTCAGTTTACTCTCTTTTCTAACCCAGAACTGCATCTTTACTTAAAGGTGGTTACAGTAACATTTGTCCAATCATTAATTATGGCTTCATTTAGACATGGCCAATATTTTTTAAAAACTGTTTTATAACTTAAATTTATTTTTTGTATTGTCTGAAAATTGTATTATGATGATAATTTTGAGATTTCTTTTATTTAATCTTTGCTCTTTCACAAGAAAAAATAAAAAGAATAAAAAAAATGGTCGCTTTCAAAAATATGTTTCGGAGTTTTTTGCATAAAGAAGATGCCACGCCTTTGCGTAAAGGAGTATGCTTTGCCGCATTTCTGTTGACTGTAAGTACATTATGCATATAGTGACATTTTTATTTGAACAGAGCTGTCACGTTCTTTACTAGATCTTATTCTGATCTTCACCTATACGAAACTTAAATATTTGTAAATAACGTAATACTCATAAATTTGATCTACATCAAGTGTAATTCCATTTTAAATGTGTTTTATAGTTTTGTCATGCAGCTGCAATATCGAGTGTTTTTCCTTATCTTCCAAGACTTGTAAAGGTATAAATATTACTCATACGCATTGATATTTTTAATGGTCAGAAAATTTGCTTCATGCAATCCAAGACAGCATTATTTTTTTTCATTTTCATTGAAAGTGGAAATGATTGAATTTGAATCCTTGTCATGCCGATTTTCCGATAAACTGACTGTTCTAAGAAGCAGAATTAAATTTTATTCTAATGATTTTGGGAGAATCTGACAGATTTTCAACATCATTAACATCGGTAACATCTTTTATGAATTTAATCTAGAATTTTATGACCAGCCTCTGATTAAAGCTCGGATTATTTGCACAGCTTTAATTTAATGGTAGATAAGATAACTTTAGTTAGACTGTCTTCAGGTCCGTTTCTAGCATTTGGAAATAATTGACTGCCACCAACAGCGCAAAACTTTAGTGGTGGAAAAAGGAAGGCCTTCTTTTAAAATTGCAATCAAACAGCGAAAAAATTAAGCAATTACAAATTGTTTTCGAATTGCTTTTCTAAACATTACTGCTTATATTACTATTTAAATTATTTTCGAATGTTTTTCGAACTGCTTGAAAAAAAAAAAAAACGAAAAAAATTGTGTTATCGTGAAAAAAGACTATTCTCTTCTCTCAAGCAAATTGATAGTTGCTGTTTACTTAAATTAGGTTTATCTACTGTTTAAAATGAGTTATTGTGAAAATATTACATAAATTTAAGTAACAAAAGTTGCTTCTAGAATTTCTCAAGAGCAGTTTCTCAAAATTCATTGTGTGTGTGTATATATACATATATATATATATATATATATATATATATATATATATATATATATATATATATATATATATATATATATATATATATAATATATGTATATATATATATATATATATATATATATATATATATATATATATATATATATATATATATATATATATATATATATATATATATATATATATACATATATATATATATATATATATATATATATATATATATATGTATATGAGATCAAAAGAGCNATACATACATACATACATACATACATACATACATACATACATACATACATACATACATACATACATACATACATACATACATACATACATACATACATACATACATACATACATACATACATACATACATACATACATACATACATGCACAAGTATATATGTATATGAATTTTAGGAATTCGGTACTTCTGAAGTGAAAACAGGTTAGTTGTCAAGCGTCTTATTGTCAAGCGATTTTATTGTCAAAGTCACTATTTTTACCTATTTTTACGTCTGTCAGCTAAAAGATTGATAACTTTAACCGAAGAGGAATTTTAAAAAAACATGATAATGAATTTTTTTAATCGAGCATTGTTAAAATAAAAACTCAATGATAAAAAAATGTTCTAATATCTAAATGGGGCAAGTCAGCAAGGTAAGTTGTATCCATATACAAACTAAAAATTTTTCGAATTACATTAAGAGTGGAAAGATGCCAGAATTTTCATTTTCATTCCGATATTTTACCATTCTGCTAAAACGTCAAAATGGAAATAAGATACTGGAATATAATTAGATACTATTCCGAAAGTCACAAACTGATTTGTTTTACCTACAACATTATTGAGTTTATGAAAATAAAAGTGTTGACAATAAATGAAAATTTACTTATATATTTCTTTCAATATAAGTTTTGAGAACTATGTCCAGGAAATGGGTTCCATTTAAACACTTTCCATAAAACAGAACAGAAAAAATCCTGTCGTATGCCTGCGTTTTCGACACCGATTTTCTGTTTTACCTGATCTAAAGTTGCTGGTTTGTTCATATGTGTTTTAGATTTCAGATAGCCCACAGAAAAATGTTCAGGGCTATGTTACCTTTGTTTTCTTTAAAAATTATGGTATAACTATAAATTGGACCTTTACTCCGCACTATAGACTGATCTAAAGCAAATGTAAGGGCCTTGAGTGGGCTTGTTTTGGATTTGCAACCCCCTAGAATCAACAACTTTGTTTATCTACTGTTCCACTCAGCTCAAAATGAGCTTCGTATAATGTTGTTGGAAGTCATTTTTTGCTTTTCTTCAAATAATTTCTTTGTCTATTTCTTCGTTAAACGGACTTCGTTTGTGCAAATTTAATAACTCCATTATTAACTCTAATAGAACAAATTCAAATATAAAGTAGAGGTAGATTTCAAACAAAACTCTAATTTTATTGCAACCGTTGCAACAAAAAACTTGTAGTTAAAACGAATCGTAAACTTTTGATGAAAAAACATATTTCAAAAATGCAATACCGTTTACTCTACTTCTTCCCTGAACAGTCAAAAGAAGGTAAACGTTAGAAGGTAAAAATTACTAAGGAGTTCAAACACCTTTGTCTAATCTATATATATGGCAATAAATGACAGATGTAAAAAATATTATTTATAAAGAATAAAAACAGATTATGCACATATCTGTGCATACCTCTTTAGATTTTTTTTTTTTTTTCAAGTTTACTTACTTTACAAAAAACATTAAAAATGTTTAACTTTAAGTTTTCATTTGATTTTTGCACTTTGAATCTGTGATACAAAACAAGAATCTATACTCTAACTTGATACCTTTTGAGTTATATTGAATAGTAATTGAAAGAAACAAAATAACTTCGTTTTAAAAAATTGGTATTTTTTTTTTTAGTATGATTCCTCTCATAGCATGTAAATTTCAAAATTTCAAAATATTTTCTTATTTGAAATTGTTTTTGTTTTTTTTTATAAACAAAATTAATCCTGGTTCTACAGAACTCTTTAATAAAATTTAACATCTTTTTTTTTTCAATTTCCATGTAATAATAATATTTTGATAGTCAATTGAAAGGCCAAAAACCAACCATTAAAAATGATTTATTCCAGGTGCTTTCGGATTGTTAGGGAAATAACCCCATAGATGTTCTGGTCAACTTAATTGACTCTATGCCTTGCTGTTGTTAAGCAATCTTAAAATCTAGAGGATGTTCAACAAAATACTAATGTGCTGTAACAAAAAATTGTGGAGGAATTAGAAATAGTATCTAAGCTTCTGCATTACGGGTGATGAGGTCTTTCGAAGTCGAAGTTTCGAAGTGTTTATTTGTAACTACGAAAATCGAAGTCGAAGTTTCAAAGTCAATCAAAGCAAATTCGGACTTCGAAAATGTTCGAATTTATTTCCGAAGTATTTCAAACTTTTTTTGGAATTTTTTTCGAAGTATTCCGAAATTTTGTTGATGTATATCAAACCCGGTTTTAGACCATTTTTAATGGATTTAAGAGTGTAAAAATTATGCAAAACAGAAAAGTAAATATATAAAACATTTTTTTAGATTTTATTCTTTGTACCAACTTTTATTGCTTGTAATTGATTTGCATTACAATTTACAGATGTACAAATTAAGTTTAATCATTAGAAATATCAATGGAACCACTGTTTGTTCGGATCCTCTTGTTTTGTGGTAATGGAGTGACAGCAGATTGATCTTTTTGGTAGGTCTTGGATTTCCTTTCTGTTTCCTATTCTGCTGTTTCAATTGTCAAAGCAGATCGTGCATTATTCATCTTTCCAATGTTGGTCTTGAGGTAAACAATTTTGTCTACATTTTGATGATCCAATTTTGTTCTTGAATCATTGACCACACTGCCTGCAGCTGAGAAAACTCTTTCACTTGATGCAGAAGTTAAAGGAATTGCCAGGTATTTTCTTGCAGCTTGGGAATGTAGTGGAATTATTTTTGCATGGGCTTCAAACCACTTTAGGACATCAGTGTTTGAGGAATCGGGACAAGGGAGACTTTTGTATGTGTCTAGCTCAATTTCAATTTTTGACTTTCCATCCCTGAACAGAATTTCTTCTCCAGACATTTCTCATGCCATTTTTTCAGCTTCGTCAAGGTCAAAGCCAGAACCTGTTAGATATAGGGAAGCATTCCTGATTTGGGACAAAAATTATTAATGACTTGGATGCTCATTCACCAACCTGTCCTTGAGCCCTTCCAAATCACTATACTTTTACAACAATGCACCCTTGAAGAAGGGGTGGAGAAAATTTTAGTGATTAAAAATTTTAGTGAAAATTTTAGTGAAAATATTAGTGATTCTCTGTTCCACTGTTTGGAAATCGCCTATTCAGCTCACCAATCAGAATTTGGACTAAGTCTTTTGTGGCAGATTGTATGTCTGATTGAGCCATGGAGTTTAGCTTCATCTGAAGGTTGACCTGTTGGCTGCAGGCAAGATGAAGTGTAGGATGCTTGTCAGCAGAAAAGGTCTTGGTGACTTTCAAGAATGAATCAAAGATGGGTTGAACTTCCGCCTAAAGTAAAAACTGACTCTCTGACGGGATGACGGGATGTCTCTCAATTTTTCAAGGACTTCTCTCAACCGAATTACAGAGGTGATCATCATAGACTTCGAGTTCTATCTAGTCGAGCAGTCTGTGATGATCTTGACGTAAAAAACTAAAAATAGAAAAACAAAAAAAAAATATTAAGTGTCACAACTATTTGCATGCGTGAGGAGGAGGAGGGGGTGGACAATATTTCAGTGTTTATGAGATGTGTAGTGTTAATTTTTACCAAATACTTTTATTTAATTAAAAGTTTCAATATTAGACCAAAATATTATTAATATTACCTTCATTTTCTTGACACTTTTTTTTGATGTCATTTTGACAGTTTGAACTTCTGCGAACCTTTGCAGAGAGATCCTGGGCTTGTTTGATTGTCTTGTAAATGTCATTGTTGTCTTCCTCAGAGGATTGGGACGTCCCATTGTGGCTTGAAGACTTAAAAATTTTCTTTTCGTTGGCTTTTTGCAGCACAAAGTTAATCAAGTGATCAGCAAAGCAAAGCAGAGAGTCTGTAATCTCCACTGTTTTCGGAATTGCAGCCCTTATATTAGCTGCTGAATCGTGCACAGCAATCCTTTGAGTGCTGGCTCTGAGAAAAGAAAGGTCTGTTTGTATAACCTTATCCAAAGCTTTAGCTAAGGCTGCAGCTGTATGTTGACCACTAAATGGCTGGCAAGCAAGAACAAACTTTTTCAGTTCAAAGTTTTTGTTGATGAAATGAAGTGTTACAGATATGTAAGAATCGTTGCTTCTGCTTGTCCACATGTCTGTGGAAGCCCCAAGGCCTTCACAGTCATTGAGTTCTCTAGCCAATTCCTCAGAAATGTATTGCTTTACCTGTCCGTAAAGCAATGGGAGTTATTGCCTAAAAAATCAAATAATAATAACCAATTAAATATATATAATGCCATAGTTTCAAATTACAATTAACCATGCAAAGGTTTTTACAGCAGTAACTTATTTTTGACAGCAGCATGCTGTAATAGGAAAGAATCTTACACACACACACACACACACACACACACACACACACACACACACACACACACACACACACACACACACACACACACCTTGAAAAAGATTTGCAGACTCATCCTGGGTTCCCTTTTGGCCCCATACTTTTTGAATCCTTCCGTCTCAACAATGTTGAATGAGAGGGAACAGCTCACCAACAGCTAAAGTAGGTCGAGATCATAATCAAGTTGGCGCTTGTCAAAAATTAAAATTTTGGGCTGAAAGTATCCAACAATTGAATTGTTAGGTGTGGATTGTGCTGGCAACAACTTCTTCTGTTTGTGTGTTTTCAGAGGAGTGTTGTTTGATGGACTGTTGATGAAATCTGAAAAAAATTAAATTGAAACAGTTAAACTTTATTTATGAGCATCTAAAGCTAAATAAGAAGATCGCACATAAAAAGGGCCGCCTGTATTTTAAATTTTTTTACCGTCATGGTTCTTTTCATATTCGTCCACATCAACCAAAGCTTTGTGAAGTTCCAGTGAATTCGCGTCATCTTGCTCAGTTTCTGCTAGCTCAGAGGCTACCACTCTTGCAAGAATTCCTTTGTAACACTTTAAATGAGATCTTAAAGCGCCAGTTGATGAGTTTTTCATTTTTAGAATTCTTCCGCATTCCTTACACTTTCCAGAAGGATCACGCTCACCTGGAAGTGCGTCATCAGGAGCCTTTATTTTGTCAAACTCTTTCCACAATGATTTTGTTGAAGGAGCCATTTTTTAACTTGTAGAGAGGTTTTTTTTTCAAGTTGCACCAATAAATGTTTCGTGATAATATATTGAATATTTGTTTATTTAATCTGATATTTAATCAGCTTAAGTCGTAAATTATTGCTTTTGTTAAAAACTTGTATTTACTAAATCTAGAACTATATATTAGTGCTCAACAAACCATACTATCTGCTAAACATTTATTTAACTTTGAAAATATAAACTTCGAAAAATTAAATTTCGAATTTCATTACTTCGAAATACTTTGATTGTACTTTAAAAACTAAGTTGAACATTTTACTAATTACTTTTCCTTGGTTACAAAACTAAAAACTCCTAATTAAATTTTATATATATATATATATAAAAAAAAAATCACTTCAATAAAATGGTAAACAAAATTGATACCAACGGCTACTCATTTGTAAAAAAACACCGCTCCAACCGTTGCCAACCTTGATATTAACTTTAATTTAGAAGTTATTTACATAACAAAAGTATTTCAAAATTAATTAGTTTTTATTCAATATACAATGTACGATAAGCAAAAAATAGNACGGCTACTCATTTGTAAAAAAACACCGCTCCAACCGTTGCCAACCTTGATATTAACTTTAATTTAGAAGTTATTTACATAACAAAAGTATTTCAAAATTAATTAGTTTTTATTCAATATACAATGTACGATAAGCAAAAAATAGCAAACATTTAGTTAAAAAAACCTTGACAAAAAAATTGAACTTTGAAAATATAAATTTCGAAAATTTAAAATTCGAATTTCGTTACTTCGAAATACTTTGATTATATACGCAATTATAAGGACCTTTTTGTTCAACTTCGAAAAAGTTGAATTCCGCGTTTTCGAAGTCCATATTTTTAAACTTCGAAATTCGAAGTTCGAAAAATACTTCGTAATGCAGAAGCTCAATAGTGTCTCTATTTTGAATATTTTCATTTGTTTATTAATTTTTCATGATTATGTTTTCAATAAAATTAAAATTTCTCCTTTTCGTTACAACTTATCATTTTTTTTGAGTATTTTTAGTATGTAATCACATTATAGGAACAATTGTTGAAAATTTCATTTATTTTTAATGAAGAGTCAAAAAGCTCTAAGAAAAAAACTTGAAAAATTTACCTGTTTTTAAACTTTTACCCACTACTGTAAATGGTAATAATATGACATGTTTGAAAAGGGCTTAGTATTGTTTTGTAAAAAATAATTTTTGCCCCATCAGTTAAGTGATATCAAACTTTTGGTTGGCAGCGAATTCGTCTTTTTTTAAATATTTTTATTTAGATATTTTATAAGCTTTACTTTGAAATAATAATAATCTTGAAAGGTAATCAATGTTAGTATTTGTTCATAAATCTTGAAAAAGCAATATATCAATGTTTTACAGGGATGAAGACAGGAATTCTTGCATCAGCAATGTTTTTAAGCATGACATTTAGCAGGTTTACCAAACTTTGTCTACATATAACAAACTTTTTTTTTTTTTCATTTTTTATGAGATCTGATGCAAATTTGTTAAGTTACCATTTTAGTATAGTGTGGGGATATGTTTGTGACAAGTGGGGGAGGAAGTTATCAATTTATGTTTGTGCAGGTGGTCTAGTTATTACCACAATTTTATTTGGGTTAAGTTACAACTACACTTGGGCCCTTATTTCAAGATCTTCTCAAGGATTGTTTCTAGGTATATATTTTGTGACAAACAAATCATATCAAAATAAGTACTGATTTTTATTTACAGAAATTCATTTATTCAATCAATCATTCCTGGTTTTTTAACTTGATTTTTTTTATAAATGAATTAATTGTAATAGCTTCTGATAATGTTTTTGATCCAAGTTTTTTGTTTTGCATAACAAAAATTCTTGGATAAAACTTATTGTTAAAAAGATTTAAGTGAATGGACTTTTCTGATGAAAAAACAAACAAACAAACTTTTGTAAATTTTCTAGGTTTAATCATAATAACAAAAGCGATCATCACAGATATCTCAGATGATTCCAATCTTGGGGCTGGGATGTCACTAATAATGGCATCATTCAACCTAGGTTTGGTTCTTGGTCCTAGCATGGCAGGTAATTTTTGTTTAACCTATTGTTTTAACAAACCACTTTAAACTTTCTTATATGAGTTTGCTAATAAACTTATGTAAGTATCCTTGATATAAATGGTTTGAAAAAATTATTTCTTCAAATTTCTTCATCAAGTTACTTACTGTAGTGCAAAATTTTATTTTCCAAAAACCCATGAAGCACGTTGTTAACTTTTTTTTTTCCAGAGATAGTTAAAGAGTAAATAAGCTTTTTTAAAAGTTTTAATTTTTTTTTAGGATTTTTGGTATTTCCTACTGAGAAATACCCAAAAGTGATTAGTAAAGGTATTAATTTTCTTGCTTACAGAATGTTTTTTGTTTTCATTATTATTTTTTATTAGCAAGTTGATTTTTAATATGCATATTAGAAATTCAAACTCAGATATCTTGTTGAGCAGAAGGAAGAAAACAAAGTTACAATAATAAAAAAGGGTCTTAATTATTGAATTTATATTTCTTGTTTACTTCAAAACTTGACAAGCATATGTAAAATTCTGAAATGATGTTGTTAAATTTGTTACAAAACCTGAATACTTCTCCTGAATATGCAGCATTTTTTACAAATCACTATGTTAAAATAACATAAAATGATTTTGTTATTTTATAAAAGTAAATAAAATAACTTACTTTTTACTTACTAAGTAAAGTATAGTATTTCAATGACAAAAATTTACTTTCACTAGCAATGGTAACTAATTGATGAGCTAAATCTTTGTAATCTGAGTGACACTTTGTGAGACATCAAATGACTGCAAATGATTGCACTAACTGCAAACTTCCTTGACATAGAGTGAAATCATTCTGTAGCAGCTTGCATTTATACTAACTAGTATTAACTTCTGCAATAGATAAGTTATCAAAAAACCAGAAGTCGATTTTTAGCATTTATTAATATAGTTGAAATTAAGATTGCATCCTTTTAGGGTAAAAAGATGTAATCTTTTCACAATTGACAATGATCAAATCTCATTCAGAAATTAAGAATTTTTGAACCCATGTTTAAAAATTGATTTTCAAAAGTTGGCAAATATTCAAGGCGTTAGTAAAAACAACTTTTGAAGATCACTCAATTGTTGGATACCATATTTTTATTTCAACTGAATCTTTAGTAACTAATATGGTAAACTGTGATTCTTGCATAGTTAAGTTTACTACACGTCTAATTGAAATAGTTTTTCTCTCAGGTAAAAATTAGCATAGTTCAGTCAAGTTTGCTTTAGAAAATGTTTAAATAATATTCTTATATAAATATTTTTTTTCTTTTGTTTTGTTGACTTGCCTTTTTTCCTGCTGTTCTTTTCAGATTCGTTTTTTGGAAAGCTAAAAATATTTTTTCCCAACTTAATTCTTGCAAGTTGGACTTTAATTTCGATCTTCATTGCAGCAATTTTTGTGCCAATCAATACACAGTAAATAGTTTAGTTTTTAAAAATTCTTTGTTTCATTTTTTTTTTTCCTTTCTTTTATTTCTTTTCTAATGTTAATTATTAACAGGAAAGTTGCTGGAGAAAAAGTTGTTGTGGAAGGTCCAAAAGAAGAATCTTCAAATTTGAATACAGATCCAGATGTATATTTAAGCTATTCTTTGATCTCCACAGCACAGCCTAATTGTACCACTCAGTTTTCAGAAACGACTCCATTGTTGACATCTCGTTCACCAAGACCTTTCATCTTTAAACTTAAAAATACTGCTTTAGGTAAACTTATGAGGTGAGCTTTTAATTTCTTTCAGCTCAGTATCCTGTGCTCTACATTAAGCAGATTATTTGAATAAATATGCACACAAAAACAGTTAAATGAAAGTTAATTATGAAACAAAATTACTTATCTAAATAGATTTAAATAATTATAACTTTTTTTAAAATGAAAGATTAGTTGTAACTTCTATTTAATTAAAAGAATGATTGTAACTTCTATTTAAGTGATAAAATAATCTTCTGAACTTTTATTTCAGTATACAACAAAGTTAAATATACTTTTAAATACTCATACATCTGCAAAACTGCAAAAGGTTTTTATCTATCAAGGAGTTTTGAACCACCTTTTAAACACAAATACACTGTGTACATTTACAGGAATTTTATTTTGTTTTTTATAATTATTTTAAACCCTCAAAATTAAGTTAAACTCCTAATAATTATAATTTTTTTATAATTATGAGGAGTTTAACTTAATTTTGAGGGTTTTTTATTATCATAAAAAATGTATTTGTTTCTAAATAATAAAAAGTGTATTTAATAAAAATAATTTCCATCATTTGCAACAACCTTATCCCATCTTTTTGGCAACATGAATTCCATCATAAACATATTTCTGGTTTTTGAGCTATCCAGCATTCAAGCTAATTTTTGATTTCTTCAAAGTAATTAAAATGCTGCTCTCCAAGTGAATGCTGCATTGACCAAAAAAAAAATAATCTGATGGAGCAATGTTTATTCAATATGGTGGGTGGGGTAAAATATCCCATCTTAATTCTTCAAGCGTTTCTTTTATGCATTTTGCAACATGTGGATGAATGTTATTGTGCTGAAATATTAATTTATCATGTCTTTTGGCATAATCTGGTTGCTTTTCTTTAAGAGCTTGATTCAAAGTGATCAATTGTTGTTGGTAGCGTTTGTCTGTTATAGTTTCTCCAGATTTTAGCAATTTATAATGCACCATACCTCTTTGGTCCCACTAGATGCAAAGCATAACTTTCTTACCACGGATATTTTGCTTTGGCGTAGATGTTAACACTTGACCAGGGTCACACCACAATTTTAGGATTGCATAGAATTGTTAAAATAGATCCTTTTTTCATGACCTGTATCAATTCGATACAAAAAAGATTTTCCTTTATACCTTTAGAGAAGGTTTTTACTCATTACTAATTTTCTGTTCTAATCTCTTTCTTTCAATGCATATTTGTTTTTCAATGCACCCATTTACCAATTCTTTTTTGGATCTTTCCCATCAATTGTAAATGCTCACTAACAGTAGCTTCAGTGACTCCTAACGCATTAGACAATTGTTTTAGAGTTTGAGCTGAATCTTTGTACAATAATTCTTGCAATGATCCAGATCTTCAAACTTTTTTGGCTGACCAGGGTGCTCCTTGTCATTTAAACTCACCAATTTTAAATTGTCTAAACCAGTATTCACATGATTTAACAGATGGTACATGCTCTTCATAAGTTTTTGCAAGCAAATGATGACTTTCAGCAGCAGATTTCTTTTGATTAAAGAATAATAAAAGTGCATTCAGCAAATGATCTTTTGAAGGCTCAAAACTGGTCATTTTTGGTTAAAAACAATTAAATTTTTGTTCAAACTTACTTAATAAATTATGCTAAATTTTGAAGATTAATTGCTAAATTACAATTAAAATGCTAAAATCATATTTGAATTTAAAATTTATGCTTAGTTTTAAAATTTTTAAAAACCTTTAAAATTAAATTAACCTTATAATTTTATTCTGTCTTCAAGGTATCAAGAGTTTGTACTGGTGTTAATTGTTTATTGTTTGCAAGCAACAGCCATTGTTGGGTATGAAGAGTTGTTCCCTGTGCATGCTGCAACTGATCTTTACTATTGTAAATGTTTGTGTTGACTCAAAATTACTTTTATTTAAAAACCTCTTAGCTAAAAAATTATGTAAGTTAATTTAAGTAAATTCTTTGTATTTCATAAAACCTTAAAGATTGCTTTGATAACTAAAACTGTGAAGAGCGTTTGACCAGTCCAGTGACTTTTCTTACAGCGGCCTTTAGAAAACAATTTAAAAACAGACTTTTTTGTTTTTTTAATTAGTTTGATAGTTAACTATTTTACATTGATCTAGCTGGATATGGAATGTCAGAATCAGAAATTGGACTCTTGTATCTTATTGTTTCATCTATTGTATTCGTGATCCAACTTACAGTTATTATTAATGTAAGAATTTTAAATGTTAAAACATTTGAGCATATAAAAATCAAATCAAGTTTTCTGCTGCTGTTTATTTTTTTTTACTGTTGTTTAAAATAATTGTTCAAAAACAATTTTTTTAAAACAAAGAATTTTTTTTCTAAGTTTTATTCGTTTAAAACAATTTGGGCAAAACAATTGATTAAAGTCACTAAATACTCATTTTCTAATATTGATTCACTTATGTTTTTCATTTCTTTATCATTTATTCAAAATAAGTTGGTGATGAAATTGTAATGAGAAAATAAAATTGTTTATGATATTTTGATTTGATTTTTTGTATTAGAACCCTAGGGTTTTTTTTAATACCATAGCTGATGGAGAAAGTAATATATTTTTATTTTAAAAAACCTTAATTTCATTATTAAAACCAGAATACAGTGATACACTTTGCTTTAGATCATGAACAGCATCGGTGCAAAAATGGTTAGTATGGCCATGGACAGTTTAATCTTAATGCCAGTGTTTGTTTTGCTGTTCCTTTTTTTTGCATGCTTGTTTTTGAGCATTTCAAATTTTTTTTATAGGAGATTTTGTTTAATAAATGCAGGTTTTTCAAATGTATTTTTAGATGTTTTCTACTTCTACTTTAGCTGGGGGGTTATTTATTGCATTGATTCCAACAGTTGGAATGTTTAAACATAAGTGAGTAGATAATTTGGTTCAATGAATATTTTTTTTTCAATGATAATTTGGTTCAATGATGATTTGGTTCTAGAAAAGGCACGATTTGAACCTAATAATGAATGTTAAATTAAACTTTAAAAAAGGCACCAATGTTAGAGTGGATTTTAAAGGCTCATGCTGTTATAGGAATGTAATTCAAGTTTACGTTTATAGGTGAATCATACGAATATAAAACAATAAAATAAAGATAATAAAAATACAATATAAAAAGCAATAAAAATACACTATTATGCTAATATTATGATACTTTGTCAAAATGTATTTATCAGTTATAGTATGAAGCATTTTTTTCTTAGACTCTTTTATGAGTACGAGTTGAGATGATCTTTACAGTGACTTTCTTAAACAACATATATTATAATGCCTATTAGTAGTTTTTTCATTTGCTTCCATTACTACAACTGTAGTAATTTGTTATGATCACTGATAAAAATGAAGAATTGGATTTATAGAAATATTTTAACATTGTTGTTGTTTTTTTTTTTAGATTTGGTTTCTGGATAATGATGTGCTTTAACCAGGTACTTATACGCCTCATGACGGCTTCAGGGTTTCTGGCAATAAATGTTATTTTAAACAACTGTGTAGATTCATCTTTACTTGGCACAGCAAATGGTTTGGCTATGTCATTTGTAGCTCTAGGAAGGTATAGCATTGCATCTTTACTCAGAAATTGTTTGTTAACTTAAAGTCCTCAAAGTTGTTTAAATATTTATAAACATTTATATGACAAACACCCATTTTTGGAGGTAAATATGAGATGAGGATTTGATAATAATTCATCACAACAGATTTACTTCTGCTTCTTTTTGAGGACTAGAATTGCAAACTATGGTCTCAAGAAAGAAACAATGAGTGCAACAGTAACTCAAAAGTTAGGAGATCTGAAGGAAGGCAGGTTAAGCTGCCCGTTTGCCATTTGTGTTACATCTTTCTAAAATTTTTAGGTCTGTTGGACCAACAGTGTTTGGCAGTCTTTATTCCTGGTCATTAGGAAACGTTGAGAATACCTTAAAAGGAAGAAAAGGTCTTGGGTTTCCGTTTAACGAATACTTTCCGTTTCTTTTGATTGGTTTTTCTATGGTTTTTGTATTTTTACTCGGAACTCGTATTCCTGAAAGTTTCAACAAGAAGAAAATCTATCCAGAAGATATACCTGTAACTGTTAAAGCAAGTTACCTTAAACTCGATAATTCTATTGAACAAAAAGTTGAGCTTATTTGAAATACGGAGTTTTTATTATGATTTTTAAAAGTATGGTATTTTTATATGGGGTGAAAACTAAATGTTATCAGCTATTGCATTATTTCTAAATGCAGTGGGTTACATAAATATAGAGTCACTAGTTTTTTTATGCGAAATTTTTGTTTTTTTTCAAAGTTATCTTTGAAACCAACAAATTAATACAATTAAAAGTGTATTACGTGTTAATTAATTGATTCTCTATCGAATGGTATATAATTCGAACTCGTTAGATTAACCAGTCTTGAGTAATTATTAATTCAATTAGAACATACCTGTATTTCTAATGTAGCAAAAATATAGAGTCAACTAAAATTTAACGACTTAAGTTGAAATATCTCAACGAAATGTTATCCGAGCGATCTAAAGTTTGGTGGTTGATTTCTTTCGAACTATATAAGCGTTCTTGCGAAAATAAACTAAGTTATCATTTTTATATCTTGAGTTATTCGCATTGGTAATTATTTGGTAAAGTAAAAAGACAAAAATGGGTAAAAAAGCTGTTTCAGACAACATATGATGGCAAATTGTAGGTCTGCTAAAAGGTAAAACAAAAAGCCAACGAGAAATAGCTCGAATGTGCAATGTTTCGCCTAAATGTGTACAAACAACGTTGAAAAACCCAGAGCTACATAATGATGTCTCAGATTTAAAAAGGCTTGTCAGGCGTTTAAAGCTAACTCTTGACCAAAGTTATCTCTATCGAAAGGTTAGACAAGAGCTTAAAATTTCTTACCGCGAACTTGCTGAAAGGTTCACAAACACGCCTGGTAAAGTTAGTGTTAGTAGATGGACTGTACGAAGATGCCTAAATAAGAAAGGATTAGATTGCAATGTCGCTGCTCGAAAATTACTTTTGCGTGTCTCAGATCGCCTAAAAAGATTAAAGTGGTGTAGAGAAAGACTTCACTGGTCTGTAGAAGACTGAACCAAAGTCATTTTCAGCGACGAATCCAATTTTGAGGTCATAAATCAAGATTAATCATCAAGAGGCTGGCTGGTGGAAAGTTCAAAGAGCTTTTTTATGTACCAAGGATACAAGGCGGAGGAGGATCAGTTGGAATATGGGGATGCTTCTCCCATAAAGGAACAGGGTCATACAACATCTATAAGAGACCCTCAAAAGTAAACTTTTGCCAACAGCCAGAGCTTTTTACGGAAGATGACAACAATGGATTTTTCAGCACGATGGCGCAACGGCTCACACTGCAATCTAGATTAAAGAGTGGCTTGATCGGAAAAACAATACGGTCATGCCTTGGCCAGCTCGTTCTCCAGATCTCCCATCGAGAACATTTGGGCTTGGATAGACAAGAGATTGGTCAAAGAGAGCATAGCCAGTGTTGCGTAATTATAGCAGGCCTTAAAAAAGCTTTGGAAAGAATTTCCAAGAGAATTATGCATTGGACTAGTTGAATCTATGCCTAGACGTATTTGTGCATGTGTAAAAGCTCATGGTGCGCATACAAATTACTAAAATGCAGCCTGACTCTATATTTTTGCTCCGTTTTTTTTTTTTTTTTTTTTTTAACAGTTGTTTATATTTCTCATAAAAAAATATCTTAATTTTTTTTTTTTTGAAAAACATTTTTTTCTTGTTTTGTTTATAATACCACTGTTAACAAAATTTCAAACAATTTAAATTGTTAACTTTTTTGTTTGCTTTAAATTTTAAAAAACATAAAAAAAAAAAATTTTAAAAATCAAGTGACTCTATATTTATGCAATATAGAGTCTATATTTATATATATATATAGTCTACTGTATATTTATCCACTGTATCATAGATTGACCTCTCGATTTGGTTTTTCATATATATATATATATATATATATATATATATATATATATATATATATATATATATATATATATATATATATATATATATATTGTAGTTTTTCTTCCAAATGCAACGTCGTTACAAATAGAAGATTTTGGCCCGAAATAACAGCAACTATTGAGAGGATGCGCATCCAAATGATTCGAAGATATAAATTCTAAAAAGCTAATGCAGGAGTAAGCTGTAATGGCTTTTTTGAAATAGAATGTTATAAACTGAATAAAAAAAACATGGTAAACCATATGTTTAACCAAACAACATACAGCTATATAACTATGTTTACAACTTACAACTATATAACTATGTAAAAAAAATACAGTAACAAAACAAAAACACTTCCAAAGCAAGTGTTTCCATAATATATCACGTGGCAAGGCTACATATCTTAAATTAAGTTTGTCAGGTTTTATATAACTTTATACACCGGTTTGGTTTTGTATTTTAGTTTGTTTGCTTTTTATTGTAACTTAATGGAATGTGTTCAGATATTTGCGTTACATTTACAAAATTTACTATTGTATTTTAAAGAATACAATTTGCTGTTGTAAAAAAAAGCAACATGCTTTTAAAGAAAAAGGTACTTTGTTTTAATTTATCCATCTTTTTAAGAATCAGAATGCAGAAAAAAGGAAATGACACTTTTATCATAACAGTGGTTTGATATACTGTGTGTAAAACCTTGAATATCAAGACAACAACAATATGTAAAACAAAATGTCACTTTCAAGGTCTGGCCTCGGTATTTCGGTTTGTGCAGGACTTAAGATTTAGACATGGCGTTAGTAAAAATCTGGATCATTGTTTCCATAACATAAAAAGCAGTTACAAAATGAAGGATTAGAAAATGAAGGATTAGAAAATGAATGATTAGAAAATGAAGGATTAGAAAATGAAGGATTAGAAAATGAAGTATTAGAAAATGAAGGATTAGAAAATGAAGGATTAGAAAATGAATAGATTAGAAAATGAAGGATTAGAAAATGAAGGATTAGAAAAATCAAATACTAAAGCATAAACTTGAGGACTTTACACCGGTGGAAAAAGAAGAATGGAAGCAACACTCTGCCTTAGATAAAGATTTTTCATAGTCTGCAATTAATGAGTATGGGGAAGGGATGAGAAACTGAATTATGAATTAAAAAGTGAAATGTATTTAAGTATGCATAGTAAGAAAATCATATACACTGTCGACAGAATATTCAATTTCTCAATATAGAAAACCTAGAAAACAGCCAAAGTCAAAGGATAGTAATAAATGAAGTTATTTTTTAGAAACCAGAAAGTAATGAAGAATGTTCAGCTTTTTGATAGTTTTAGTGACGAAGGACAGTTTCAGTCAGAGACGATATGAAAATCTGGACATTTTATGTCACCTCGATACTTTAGCTACCGATCTAAACAACGTCATAAAGCTTACCTTTGCTTCAATGAGCGATTTTATGTAATTGGAAACTTACGGAACTTGGAAAATTAAACAATAATTTTAAAAAAATTAAAAAATAAAACATATTTACGAAAGAGATTTGTTTCTTCATTTAAAAGCGCATTTAGACAACAATTAATGGTCACTTGAAAATTGCAAGGAAGAAAATTAAAAGAAACAACTCTCTATTTAGACATTACGAAGCGAATTTTATTTAGCGATTTCAGTTGCATAAAGATCACCTAAAACATCATTTTCGAAACTGTCAAAAATTAAAAATATTTTTAGATCGCTCTAGATATTTTTTTTTAGATGCATTATATTCTTACATTAACAGCTGTACATTTCACCATAGTTAAAAAGTAGTATGCTTTGTCTCCTTTTTAGTTGCTTAAGATGTTTTTTTGTTTTAATTATCAGAGATTAAATTTTTTTTGCTAATAAAGACATGCTATGATCGTTCTAATTTTTAATTACGTAACCTGATAAAACTTATAATGCGTTTTGGTTTTCTTTTAAAGATCATAAAATTCATTATTGTCCTGTGGCTGGGACTCTAAGAAATGAAGAAATTCAATAAAATAAAGACAAAAAAGTTAAAAAAAAAATAAGGCGTATGTACGCCTTTTTCATAAACTTTTAAGTACGAAATGTGAAAAGCAGTCAAGATATTGATTTTTGCAGTCAAGATATTGATAATCGAAAGAAAACTGTAAGTACTGTACATACATACATACATACATACNAATGTATATATGTATATGAATTTTAGAAATTCGATGCTTCTGAAGTGAAAACAGGTTAGTTTCCTAATTAATCTTAAGCAATTTCAAAGTCAACGTTGTTTTATCATCACTGTACTTGTCTATGTACACTGCCAGTCAAAAGATTGATGACTATTTATTAACCAAAGCGAGACTTTTAAAAAAATATGATAAAGAATTTTTAGTCAAATAGAGCACTGTTAAAATATAAACTAGCTCAATATTACCAGAAAATAATCCAATTTCTAAATGGGCTACAATTACAAGTCAGCAAATTAAATTATACCCATATACAAATTCAACATTTTAAAAATTTTCTCAGGAATGGGAAGATACCAGAATTTTCATTTCCAATCTGACAAATGGGAATAAGTTAGAGCTAAATCCCTTCCTAATGGAAAAATTTCTCCTTTGTTCAGTAAGAAGTCATAACTGAAAGAAGTTAGAATGGAACAATATCAAAATGAAAAGTTACAAGATTTGTGTGGTGATAGGGTAAAAAACAGATACAGGGTAAAAACTAACAATTGATTTGTATTACTTATAAATTTATTTTGGATTTAACATAAAGAGTGTTAACTATAAATGAAAGTTTAGTTTTTACATATTTTTTACATTAAATTAAAAAATTATATTCAGGAAATGGGCTCTATTTAAATGCTCCCTATTTATTTGGACTCTCTTAGAGGCATTCTACAAAATAGAACATAATAAATCCTGTCATATGTTTACGATTTCGACGCTGATTTTTTGTTTTACTTGATCTAAAAATGCTGGCTTATTCATATATATTTTAGATTATTAAATACTGGCTTATTCATATATATTTTAGATAGCCCACAGAAAAATGTCCGGAGTTGCAATTTTTACAAAGTTCTCACATGATTTTTATAACACGTTCAACACATTGGTTTGATTTTGTAATTGAGATTATAGATGGCATTTATAATCTCAATTACAAAATCAAACCAATGTGCTGTATTAAAATTAATAGTTAATAAATTTTGAAATAATAATAGACAAACTGTATTTTTTATTAGACGAAAAAATCAAAAAGATGTAGCCATTTACATTTTAAAGTTTTTTCTGGACTTAAATTTTTTAAAAAAAAATATTTCTTGAGGACTTGTGGTGCCCCCAAACGCTTGGTGACCTAAGGCAAATGTCTTGTTTGCCTAATGGTTAATCCAGGCCTGGCCTTTAGTATATTCTTTTAAAACAGTAAAAAGAGCTATAAGTCCCTTTTTTTAATTTGATTAGCTTTATTTAATTTTTTCTTATTTTTCGTTCATAAATCTTAAAAACACAATTTATTAATGTTTTACATGGAAGAAGACAGGAAATCTTGCATCAGCAATGTTTTTATGAATGATATTTAGCAGGTTTACCAAATTTTCGCTAAATATAAAGTCTTTTTTTTTTTCGTTTCTTATGAGATGTGATGTAAATTTGTTAAGTTGCCGTTTTAGTCTTGTTTGGGGATATGTTTGTGACAAGTGAGGGAGAAAGTTATCAATTTATGTTTGTGCATGTGGTCTAGCTATTACCACAATTTTATTTGGGTAAAGTAACAACTACACTCAGGCCCTTATTTCAAGATCTTCTCAAGGCTTATTTCTAGGTATATTTTGCAGCAAAACTGGTATTGATTTTTATTTCCAGAAAATTCATTCATTCAATCAATCTCTCCTTGTTTTTTTAACCTGATTTTTTTATAAATAAAATACTTGTAATATCTTTATATAAAATTTTTCATCCAAACTGTATTTATTTTCGTACATAAAAAAACTTGACTTTTCTGATGAAAAAAAACAACAACAAAAT
Source organism: Hydra viridissima (assembly GCA_014706445.1). Taxonomy (NCBI): domain Eukaryota; kingdom Metazoa; phylum Cnidaria; class Hydrozoa; order Anthoathecata; family Hydridae; genus Hydra; species Hydra viridissima. The sequence goes on along the minus strand of QPEY01000098.1, from coordinate 320,485 downwards.
TTTGTAAACTTTGTAGGTTTAATCATAATAACAAAAGCAATCATCACAAATATTTCTGAAGATTCCAATATTGGGGCTGGGATGTCTCTAATAATGGCATCATTCAACCTAGGTTCGATTCTTGGTCCTAGCATGGCAGGTAATTTTTGTTAAAACCTATGGTTTCAACATACCACTTCAAATTTTCTTATATGGTTTACTAATCAACTTATGTGACTATCCATGAAAAAATGGTTTGAAAAAATTACTTCTTCAAGTTTCTTCATCAAGTTACTTACTGTAGTGCAAAATGTTATTTTCCAAAAACCCATGTAGTAGATTGTTAACATTTTTCTTTTTTACAGATTGTTAAAGAGTTAACGAAAGCTTCTTTAATAATTTCAATTTTTTGTTAGGGATTTTTGGTATTTCCTACTGAGAAATACCCAAAAGTGTTTAGTAAAGGTATTAATTTTTTTTTTTTTACAGAATGTTCTCTATTTTTCTCATTATTATATGTATTTTTTACCAGTAAGATGATTTTTATTATGCATATTAGAAATTCAAACTCAGATATCTTATTGAACAGAAGAAAGAAAACAAAGTTACTATGATAAAAAACCTAATTTTTTGAATTTATTTCTTCTGTTTACCTTAAACTTTACTAACACATGAAATGAAGTTGTTAAATTCGTTACAAAACTTTGTCAATGAGCCAATGAGCTAAATCTATGTAATCTTTGTAATTTGAGTGATATTCTGTGAGACATCCTGAAAAGAATGATTGCACTAACTACATATTTCATTGACACGGAGTGAAATTATTCTGAAGCAGCATGCATTTATACTAATTAGTATAGATAATTATCCAAAAACCAGAAGTGGATATCTGCCATTTATTAAAACAGTAGTAAGTTTGCATCCTCTTTGGGTAAAAAGATGCAATCAAATCAAATAAGGAATTGAATGATCAATCAATTTCAGAAAGACCTTTTAAAACCATGTTTAAGAATTGATTTTCAAAACTTGATGAATTTTCAAGTAAAAAAAACCAGCTTTTAAAGGATCACTCAATACTTAGATACCTAATTTTTATTTCAACTATATCTTTAGTAACTAATATGGTAAATTGCAAAACCTTGTATGATAAAGATTATAATTCGTTCAATCGAAAGAGTGTTCCTTTTAGGTAAAAAGTAGGGTAGTTCTATAAAGTTTGCTTGAGAAACTGTTTGAGTAATATCCTTAAATTAATGCCTGTTTATATTTTTGTTTTTATTTTTGTTTTTATTTGTTTATATTTTTGTTTTTTTGCTCCCGTTCTTTTTAGATTCGTTTTTTGGAAAACTAAAGATATTTTTTTGACTGATAGGGAAAGTAATTTAAATTTATTTTAAAAATTGGTTAATTTTGTTAACAAAACCAAATGTATTTTTAGACGTTTTCTACTTCTACTTTAGCTAGGGGGGGGGTGGGGGGCTGGGTGGATTTAATGCATTGATTCCAACAGTTGGAATTATTAAACGTAAGTGATTAGATAATTTGGTTCAATGGTTCAAGAAAAATCAAAATTTGAACCGAGTATTGAATGTTAAATTAAATTTTAAAATGGGCGAAATGTTACTGCGGTTTTAAGGGCGCACGCTGCAACAGGAATGTAATTCGGTTTATGTTTATAGGGGAATCATACGAGCATAAAAATAAAAAATTAAGATAACAAAAATAAAATATAGGGTAAGGTTGCCAATATTGTACCCCCTAAGATAAAATTAAAAAATGTAGACAATCTACTGAGTAGAAACCTGGATTTTCAATTGGATTTCATAATTTAGGGATTGTTTGTTGTAAAGATGTTTAAAAAGCTCAAAATTTAAAAAGCGTTATGTCTCGAAGAATCAAACTAAAAAAATAGCGCTAAGAGTACAATTAAGGAAACTAGATCCTTAATTGTACCATTGTAATCCAATATTGTACCACTTTCTTGATTTCAATTACTTTACAGCTTTGCAAATATTTTATGATTTTAGATTTAAGGGATTTAAAGAACTGATTAAAAGGAATGGTTTTTATAGAATCAGCAATTGGAAATATTCTGATATAACATAACATAACACCTAACTCCCCATAATATAATGAAATGAAGTTTTTCATTTAATAAACTCTATGCAACTTGAATTTTTTTTTCTTCTGGAAAATGCCGAAAACAGGTATCACCACATATGGTACAATTTTTATTTAAATTGTATGTTTACCAATGGGTTAGCTAAGATTAGAATAGTGGAGGAAGGTAGGTATTAAAGATAGTTATACTAAATAATGTAAAACAATATATACTATATCTGTTTTAAAAACAATCACACTAAATATTGTAAAATAAAATACATAAAAACATTATTTTTGGCAAAAGTTTCAGATATTTTATGTCTGTTTTTGATTAACACCTGCACAGTCAACATGACACCAGCCTTGACATATTGGTAAAACTGAACTAGAGAGTGCATCTTTTTAAGGACTGCTTGTCAATACAAGAGTAATACTGAAATTTTTCTTTTTTTGTTTAAGTGGTGAAGTTCGTTTTGTAAGTATGGATATTTCTCTAATTGGAATCTCAAAAGGAATTTAAACTTTACACGCATTTTTTAGCGGTCAGAATGGTTGCGTTACATAGCAAAAAAAAAAAAAAAAAAACAATATGATGCTAATTATAAAGATATAATGCTACAGCATGCGCCCTTAAAATCCGCTCTGACTTTGGCATCCTTTTAAAATTTTTTTCGTAGGAATGATTGTTTTGATTTATAGTTTTGGAACCTTTGATTCTTATGTAAACAAGTAATAAAATGAAAAATTTGTCATCAAACTTCATCTCTTTGGTTTTACGCCCAAGGATATTACATGACCTGGGAGGGCTAAACGAACTGTGTATGATATTTTAAGTCGATTTAAGTTGTTTGGTTGCATAGAGGAGAAACATGAAAGTGGTAAGAAAAAGACTGTGAAGACTTCATGGCTTTTAGAGCAGTTAAAGACCGAATACAGCGCAATCTAGTCCGATCCCTGAAGGAGATAGCCAAGTTACTCTCTGTGAGTGAACACACAATCAACAATATTAAAAATGACATGAAGGTCATGTCGAGAGCTGGATCCAAAAGGCACCTCATGACTGAAGGAGTCAAAGCCAAACGAGTTCAGAGAAGTAAGAAACTTTTGTCCATCCTTTGGAAAGGTCAACCAATAATTCTGTTCTCAGATACAAAACGTTTTACAGTGAATTCTCTATCAAATAGCAGGACTGATCGCTAAGTTAGTAAAAAACCAAGAATATGTTCCAGAATCTTTGTGGTTCAAGTTCGGGACAAAACATCCTTTTTATTAATTCAGGGCTCAAAATTAATGCAAATGTGTACGTTAAAAGACCATATCCGGCCATGGATCACCACTAACTTCAGCCCTGATACCAAATTAGTATACCAGAAGGATGGTGCTCCACCCCGTACAGCCAGAAAGACTCAAGAGTGGTTGAGAAAAATCAGCTGGTTTTTTAGAAAAGAGAGTTTCGTGGCCACCAAGCTCCCCAAGTTTAAGCCCTCTGGACTACAGTATATGGGCATATGTTGAGTCATGCCCAAGGAGTATGTCCTGGAAACAGAGGTTCAGGCCCAGAGTTGAGGCTGTGATCAAGGCCAATGGTTCACACATTGAGTAACTTATTTGAAGTTCATGGATAAATAACATGAAATAGATTATTACGCTAAAAGAATTTACTATTTTACCTTTTTTTATCATTTTCAAATAATAGTGCAGATTTTAAGGGCGCATACTACACTACAATGAGACTACGTCAGAAAATGTTAAGCAGTTGTAATATTTTTTTCTTATAGGCTCTTTTATGAGCACGAGTTGAGATGATCTTTTCAGTGAAGATCTCAAACAATTTAAAACACAATATATATTATAACGCCAAATTGTAGTTTTTTTCAATTACTTCTTTACTGTAATTGTAGTCATTTGTTATGATCACTTAAAAAAGTGATGAACTGCTTTTATTACTTTATTTTTTTTTAGAATAGGTTTCTGGATAATTGTGTGCTTCAATCAGGTACTTATTCGCGCCATAATGGCTCCAGGATTTGTAGCAATAAATGTTATTTTAAACAACTGTGTAGATTCATCTTTACTTGGCACAACAAATGGTTAAGCTATGTCAATAGTTGCAGTAGCAAGGTATAGCTTTACATCTTTACTCAGAAATTTTCTCTAAATTTAATATCCTTTGAGTTGTTTAAATATTTAGAAATATAAAAATAATGAGGATAGAGATGAGATGTAAAAATGAGACGAAGATTTGATAAACATTTCATCGCTTTACATTTTCTTCTATAAACTTACTGTTAAGGACAAGAATTACGAACTTTGGTCTCAAGAAAGAAACAGTGAGTCCAACAGAAACTCAATAATTTAGTAAGAACATACAGTGTCCACAAAATGTTTAATTTATATTTTTTCTCGTAAAACAGGTTTTTCACCTTTTGTTGCTTAATACATTTTTCCAGCCTCGATATGAACAAAGTCTATCAAATCTAACTTAAACTTTGTAAACCTGAAACTTTTTGCAGTTTTAATGGATGTTGGATATTACAACAAGAACTCTTGTTTGAGTTATAATTAAAATGCAGAAGTTGTTCATTTCTTGTAATAAAACCCTATTCGTCTAATCATATGCCCTTAACATAGAAAATAAAGAAAAAAGCCAAAGTCAAATAATATCGGGAATAAATAAAATTGTTTTTTCCAGATTTCTTTCAACGAAAAATGAATAAATCCTGTAATTTTTCAACCCTTTTTTCTGCTTTTTTGGCTTGTGAGGACACCACTTCTTAAGTTGTTGCATTTATCATGTAATATTCAACAAAAAAGAAAATGCAAAACAATGAGTTCTTTTTATATAAATAAGTAAAAGCAAATAATTTAAATTAAAATTAATGGCAAATAACTATAAAAAAATAATTCGAAATAATTTTCTAAATCTCCCTAGTGGATAACTGCGCCTTATTACCCTATATGCTAATAATACAACTGAGGAAGTGAGATTAGCATAGTGGATATCTACGCCGTGTTACCCTATATGCTAAAAAAATATCCAACGAAGTGAGCATAGCATAGATAAAAAAAGGATAAATAAAACCACTTTCCAGGATTCGTAATTCCTTTCCAACTTTTTCTCGCACAACTCTTTTACCTAAAAAAAAGCCTTATATGTTTGATATCAAATATTAGTTAATCAAAAGGGATGCTATTTGTTATTATTTTTTTGATATTCTTTAATAGTGCGCTTTACACCTATAAACGGCGGCATAGGTACAACTATAATATATGCAATGTAATAATATAATTTTATGTAGAAAATATAATAGGTAAACTGTGTACATTCTTTCATTTATTTTAATTGTAAAAAAAAAAAAAAAAAAAAAAAAAAAAAAAAAAATGTCGTCGTTACAATCGAATCTTTATTACAAACAGGTTGCATATAATTGGTGCAGCGCTTGCTAGTTTTTCGTTGTTTTCGCTTCATCTCTGTAAATGTAACAATTACAAACAACAGGTGAAGCTTCACGTCTACCATGTGGTAATGGTTTATTGGGCTTTCCTTCAAGAGCTTTGAAAATACGACAGCCAAACAACATTTCTATTGCACTTCGAAGGAAATGGTTTCTCATCATTCGATTTTGACTGAGAATTTCAATGGTAAATAAAAATAATTGAATAGCAAAATATATTTCAGGAATTTTCTTCGCTGTTCTTTGGTGCTGAATTGTGGATTATGCTCTTTGTCGATGATATGATGCCAATCCAGTGACGTAAATCATATTGTAAAACAATAGTAGAGGCCAGCGTAACGTTCGTATCTACTGTATACTTTCCTAGGATTTTGTCAATTAGATCGATGCCACTTTTAGAATATTGTGGCATTTGATTATCTCTGATTTACCTGTTATCGACTTATCAATTTTGGCCTGTCATGTGCGTAGAGAAAGAAATATTAACAATATGTTTTTCTTTGGCACATGAGCAAACTGTTGCTTCTTTATTGTATGTAAAGTTTGTAGAGTGGATGGACCTTTCTTTAGTGGGTTATGTTGCCTGGTATCATTCTTCTTATTTCTTCTCACTGTGCCAACTAAAGTCATGCTCCGAGAATTCAATACCTTGGCTAATTCCATTGTTGTGAAAAAGTTGTCGGTTAAATTTCTTCTACAAACTTTATGCAAACTTACCAGTTCTAACATAGCTCTTTCATAAATATTTACTTGTCGAGGGCCCAAATATTTTTATCCCAAATTTAACTTAGTTACATATTGCGTGAATTTAATATTACCTCTAAAAGCGAATAGTTGTTCGTCAACAGTGATGCATTCGTAAAGCTTGTAAGCTCATTCAAAATTTTTTGTTGAGAATTATCCATGTATCACGTAATGGTGCAACTTGATCTATATGCGCATGTTCTGCTTGTATATTTTCATTATCAAAACGAATGAACCTAAGCTAAAGCTTAAATCGATCACAGAGGATTGCTGCACGTATGAGTGGCTAAACATCAACTTTCCACATATCTCCCAAATTTTCTTTGTTGTTTTTATGTACATCAGAAACGATAAGAAATCCGAAAATCCATTTAATTCAGTTTCAGTAAATGGCTGAGAATATTTTGCGGTGGTCTTTTAGCTGAAATTAGCCTTTCTATTAGTCTATTAGCAAAAAAAAAAAGTTCTTTCGGAAAGTATAGACAAGAGTTAGCTACAGAACCACCTTTTCGTCATAATATATTTGGATTTAGGTATTTGCCAGTGCAGAACTGCGTCATTCGGTTCTATCCTAAGCAGTTGAACTGGCGACCAAGTTTTCCGGTTCACTATCATTACCTTCCTCTGAATCATACTCGTTTTCTTCCTCAATTATTAGTTTTGGTTAAATGTCGGAATCTTCAACCGAAACATCAGCTTGTGGCACATAATTTTCATCATCAAATGCAAGATCTTCATCATTTTCAGACTCAGATTCTTCAAACATTTTACTTATTTCATCCGAAGTAAGTCATAAATTATTTAATTTGTTAACAAATTATAGCTTATTCTATTACGTAGTTTTGCCAATATAAAACTTATCTAACACCTCGGGTCCTTCGCGTACAGCTAGAACTGGGACCAGCTTCATTATCACATATCACATTATTTATAAAACGTAAGGTAATTCAAATGTAATTAGGTATTTAGGTAAATCTTTGATGCGTATTGTTCGAAAAATCTAAAAATACTAAAACTTCGATGCATTGAAGTACCGTTTCTGTTGGAGTAAAAAAAATTTGTACTTCGCCGATTTTTCAAAAAGGAATTCCCCCACTTGAAAAACAAAAAGGTATTGATATAAGACCTCAAACATTTATGTAATGGCACAAATAACTTCAGAAATAATTTCAGACATTGAAAATTACATAGGGTGGTTCTAAATACATGTAACCTTACATAAAACATCAATTAAATGTTTTAACAAAACTTTCATAGAGAAATACTACAACTGTAGTGAGAAATTAATAAAAAGAAATGTAGGTACAATTGTACCTATGCCGCCTGAAGAAGCTTAAGAAGATTTTTTTATTACCATCTAATCTACGCAGAATAAACGTTAACACTCTTTTCCCAAGTCACACAAATCATAAAGAATGTTTCATAAATTTTAATCGAGTTAGAAAAAAAAACAACGTTAAAGTGATTTAAACGAAACAATAAAAATTAAACTCGGAACTTACCAATCCATCTAGTTTCAAAGTAAAAGCGTCAAACGAAAAATTCTTCATTACTCTATCGTGTCCGTTTTCTCGCATTGTGGATGTGATCTTTTCGTTATTAATAAATGCCATAAGTGAATCAGCAAACTGCTCAGGTTTTGGTTCACATAAAAACCCAGTAACCTGATTTTTAAAAAATTTAAAGTTTCTGTTAATTTTTTTAAAAATATCTAGAAAAAGAAATTCAAAAACAAAGCATTTATTTTTATTCTTCGCATGCATTTTTTTTAGATTTTACGTTCAAGAATCTTTTTTTTAAGAATCAATTTTTTTTAAGAATTCAATCACAATGATAAATCTAAAAATGAACTAAACAAGGGAATAGATAGAAGGAGAAGACCATCTACTTTAAAAGAAACATGTAGATATATTAGAAAATGTAAGATTAATATCAGAGGTCATTAGCTACTTTGATTTCAAATAATTTAATTATTAAATTATTTAACCTAACTAAGAGGAAAAATTATTATTATCTTATTCAAGACAAACTACTTGATGAAAAGCAGTATTTACCTTTGATTTAGGAAAAAACAAAAAAAAACAAATGCTATAACACACACGTAAGAAATTAGTAAATTCATATGGGAGCTTTTTTAACATTTGTAAGCACCTGTTAATAAACACTAAAAAATAATACTTAGCAAATCAATCATGCATTAAATCAAAACATACTTAAATACAGCTACTTATAGATTATACAGTAACTATGAAAAGACTTATACACATTTTTTCATATATGTTGTGTAAAGAAAGAAGTCAACATAGTTCAATGTGCTTATAAAGATAATGCTTAAAAATTACCTTATGCAGTATAGTCTCCTTTGGTCCACCACTGTTACATGCAATTACAGGGCACTTCATATACATGGCTTCAATAGGTACAATACCAAAATGTTCATTACTAGGGGTATAAATAAGACATGTAGCTGACTGTAAAAGAGCAACTTTTTGTTCGTCAGTAATTGAACGCATAAATGATATGTTCTCACTCACACCAGATGATATTGCAAGCTCACATAATTCTACATAATGCTCTTTATTCTCGCTTACTCTTTCATCGTAACCTCCTAGTATAACAACAAACACTATGTGGAACTTGAAATTGTTTCCAAGATTAATATTCAATGCAAGATTAGATTTTACCTGCAATAATAAGGTGCACTTTTTTACCATGTTTTCATCAGACATAACTTTTTCAACTCTTTCAGTGCATTTATACAAAGTGCAAGATTTTTCTTACGTTCATAACGATTGATACTGAGAAAAACAAACTCTTTCCCAGGAGGCAAATGGCCATTTATAAGCTCTGTTCGTTTTGCATTATCAATCAAATTAAAAGAACCAAAATTTAAGCTAGGATAAAGCACTCTGGGTTGGCAACTGAACAATGTTGTGAATGAACGATGAAAAGTTTCTGATGTGAAGTTACTGTTTACTAAGATTATATCAGCAAGACCTAAAAAATAAAGAACAAAAAAAATTGATTAAACTTTAACATGTTTTTCAAACTTTAAAATCCGATTTGTAAAATAAACATGGGCATCTACCTGTAGTGAATTCCTCTAACCAATCAATTGGAGCTCTATACAATTTTTTTAGTAATGTGTCTCGTTTTGTCAACAGCATATCTGGATAATGACAATAAAATATAACACGTGCTTTTTGGTTTAAATTCAGAATCGGAATGCATGCTGATATTTGATCGCATATAATTACATCAGGTCTATAATCAGAAAAACATGTTAAGAAAAGAGCAACATAAACCATTCGAACATAAGCCCAGAAAGCATAAAATCTTCCTAGAGTTTGCCTAGGTAACCAATCACCTATCGCTTTAATAGAGAGGGTTCCATCAATAGTTTCAGTGAAACAATGCTTTGGGTTGTGATGTGATGTAAATATCTGTACAATGTGACCTTTGCTTTTAAGAGCCAAAGCAGCATCACATACTAATCTTTCTGCACCACCAATACCAAGGTCTGGATGGACAAATGCAACTATTACCATGCCCAAGTTAGCAAAAAGATGAATATATAAACTTTTTGAGGATTTTCTAGGAAAAATTTTTAATTTAAAGCATGTCAATTAGAAAAACAAAGATTGCATGATGCCTAAAACTTATTGCAATATTAAATTCTAAGACTAAGGTGTATATATATGCAATAAAGTTTTATTTGCACTTGTATTTGTTTTTCATCACTTAAAATTCTTTCAAATTCCACTCTTTCTAAAAAATTTATTTTTTCCCTTTTTGATGTTTTATTTGGAAATGAAAAAAAACTTTAATATTTTTCAGTTATTTCTTTTTGCAAAAACAATACGAACATAAGCACAAAAATAACATTGTGAGAAAAATATTCACAGTAAATTTAATATTTTGATAATAAACATTTATAATCAATTTTCATTTCATGATGAAACATAATACATCACAAACATCAATCAGAGAAGCATGTCTGAAAAAAAGATTTAAAAAAACAAAACAAAAAACAGTGAAATGTGCTGAAAGACATTAAGAGAAAAAAAGGTTTGAAAAATTAATTTTTACAAAATTCTGATAGTTAGAATTAAAGCAGATAAAACAGTCTTAAAAAAACCACAACAATAATGCCTAAATCAAATAAATATACTTTACTATAATAATGATAAACCATATAAATATTGGTGATACAAATAATATATATAAGAAAAGAACTAAGTATAAAAATTAAGAACTACACATTTTTTTTTATGCAGCATATTTCCTAATGAAAAACAAAAATGTAAAATAAAATTTTTAAATAAAATTCCTCATGGAGAAACTTTAAAAATCTCTTATGTTGTCCAGTAAAAAATTTAAAATTAAAAAAAAAAAAAAAAAAAAAAAAAGAAGAGAAAAAAAAAAATCAATACAGGAAACTATTTTCTATTAGTTTGCAGAAGAGAGAGGTTGTGTATGTGAAGAAACCCTCCATATTTCAGTATTACCATTTATATGTGTTTGTTGCTCAAGTTCAGTCCTTTCAACACCATACTGAGCACTACAGGTATTGTTCAAAGATCCTTTGTTTGTATAGTCTTTGAATCTAAATATTTCCTGTTCAATATCTTCTTTAATTAAAGGATTATTAGTGTTATTTTCAGTTGTAGAGACTGGGCTTCCAGACCGACTAGAATATAGACTTTCATTTTCTTCTATGAACCGACCCATCATATCTCTGTAACAACATAAATAACGGTTTTACAATCAGTTTAGAAAATATTAAATGTTCTTAAAACAGTAAAGTACTTGTACTACTCTGTAAAAAATCATAAAATTTAAAACTTACGCTATGCCTGGTATTGTATATTTTTTACGACCGAGTTTTGTCTGAGTGACAAAAGCATCATGGCGTTCTGTTTTCTTCCAAAGATAATAAAACTGTACTATTTCACCAACTGTCCTGGACTGTACTTTATTACGCTGAATAAGACGAAAATCTTTACCAAAGACACGCAATCCTATAACAAAATTATAAAATAATTCACAAGTATATAAACAATGACAAATGGCACAATATCCATCCAGAAAACTAGAAAATCTCTTTGAAATATGAATCTAAAGAATTAACATTAAGGAAACATTATGGAAAGACCTTGAGCTAGCTAACAAACTTTGAAATAAGATTTTGATAACTTTAGATGGGAAGCAGTTTTGAAAGGAATGGAAAATCCTAAAATGGCTGACATGAATCTTTATTTATTTAGAAGTATGCTTGACTCACATATTAAATGTTCAAACCTGTCCTGGGTCAGAACTATTGGAACCAATAGAGTATACAGAAACAGCATTATATGATTATCATAAAATTATTTCATTAATTGTAAATAATAATACAATTAATTTGATATTCATTATTAAAAAATCATAAGTGAAGCCTGGAGACCCATCATAACCCACTGAATGCACAACATAACCTTACATCTAGAAAAATTCAGTTACAGTGTTTATGTTAATGGTTCTCCAGGCTTCTTTTGAATTACTATGAGAAAGAGAACTTTGAATAAAAATGATGCACAAATAGATAGCAATTTCTAGCCAAAAGTTTTCACATGTATTATTAAAAAAGAATTTACAACAAATACTTATTCTAATTAAATATATTAGCATTATATGCACCTTTGCTTTTATTTTCCTTATTTAAAATGACTGATTTCTTAAATAAAAAAAAACAAATACACACAGATGATTTTATTTTTTATTACTGACTTATAACAGTAAGCATTACAGATTTTAAAAACTTTAAAATAGATATAAGTTGAATTAAAACCATCATCGAATGCCTCAAGAGATTAAAACATGAATAATTCTTAACTATTCAAAGTTGTTGTAATTAAGAAAAAGTAAATCTTTAACAAAAAAATTTAACTTATTTGAGGTTTTTTTTTTTTTTGTAAATCTTAGAAACAAGATTTTAAGATAAATTAAAAGCTACCATTCCTTTTGGAAATCAACAACTTTCATAAACCCATCCAGAATATTAAACACTATTCACTTTAACATTTTATTCTCAATAATATTTGTAAAAATTTTCCACTCAATCTCATATACATGAACTTATCCATTATACATAACATAATAGTTTGAAATATGAGTAAAAATATACAAACAATAAACAATAAATTTATTAACAGACAGTGTTAACTATTTCTGTTCACTATTTATATAAGAAATTTTTTTTTAAACTAAAAATAGACCTACCTAACCCTACAATGTTTGCATTCTTCCATTTTTGTTTCTTTTAAGTATGAAAATTTAAAATTTTAAAAACATTAGTAATAACAAAGTGAAAACCTTGTTCAAAATTTTGACACTCATCTTCTGACCATAAACTGACATCCTGTGATTGACATTCTTGTTCTTGGCGCTTCTTTATTGCAATGTTTACATCACCTGTTTGAAGCAGTGTAAAGAGAGCCTAATTGCACAAAAATATTTTTGAGAATCAGTAATTTTTCAAAACAACTTAAAGTCCTTATTTCTACAATAACACTTAGATTAATTTTTCTCCTACTCATTTCCTTCTGCAATACAGTATTTAAAAATATAAAGATTTTTGAACTATATTGATCAATTTAAAAATGTAAGACAATACAAAAGAAACCATATGACACCTGTTCATCATCATGATCAGGGGCTTGATAACCATGCTCCATAAGCTTGTAAACAACAGTTAAATAACTTTGAACTAAAAACAAATTTTTTAAATTGAAAAACAGAAAGAAAAAAGCTAAAAACAGTTTAAGTAGAGCCAAATGTTTTTATTTTAATTTTCAAGTGCAAAATATTATCTTTAACATTATAATATGACATCATAACACAAAATCATAATATAATACCACAACGTGACATTAGATCTTTGCAACTAAAGTTTAAAAGAAGTTTATTGAAATTTAGAAAAAAGCCCAAAAAGATCTTCAATACTGAAAATTCTCTAGTGAAACATGAAACTTACGCTTTTGTGCACTTATAATATCAGGTTTCCATAGCAGCTTATCATCTTTTTCTGCAGCTAAAAACAGACAATTACTCTTTTCCAGAAGAAATTGAATACCTAATTTACAAGTTGATTTATAATAGTAGCATAAGTACCCTCAATACATTTATCCCCAACTATATCCTGAGGTTCCCTCAGACTATTATAACAGGTTATCATAAAAACATTTTTATGTATTTATGCTTCTGTATTCCAAATTTACAGACTGCTTTGATAACTGCACCTTTTTTGGTCTTAAAGTTATTCTCTGTTTTTTTCTTCCATAACATTTAAATTAAACACTAATATCACCATAACATGGAAAAAATAGTGAAATATGATAATTCGAGAAGAAAAAGAACCCTACAAAAAAACCACACTGAAAGGATGAATTTTATAATAGATAATTCATGAAATCAGGATATTTAAGAAAAAAATGACTATGAGAATCTCTGAAATCTCTTTGCATACTAAATTTTTTTTTTTACTATTTATGTTATTTATGTTGTTAAATATTTTCTCACTTTCTTCCCCGTCTTTATAAGGGCACAATAACTGTTTTACTTCAGCTTGATGGTCAGGCCCAATTTGTATTTCCTATAATAAACAAATGTTAATCAGCATAAAATTAATGATCGAACAAATTTGATAACATAAGTAGTATTTTATTGATTGATTTTATTGGTTGATTTGTGTAGTTCTAGAAAAAGGAAATGGATCATCTGTAAATGATGCATATATCCTAACTTTGGATTATGTCATGTAACATAAATCAAACCTTTTTCCAGTCCTCTGCTGTTGGTTGATATTCTTCATCTGAAGAGTAATCTTCATCAAAATATTGTGAATTTACTGCAGCTACTATAAAAAAAAGTGTAGAATTAAAAAACGTAACACTATATAAAAACTTGAAGCTACTTCATGCAATTTTTGTCATCTAGATTGAAAAGAATTCATCAGGTTAGTTTGAATTTTTTTAATAAACTAATGCAATATATTACTAATCACCTGATAATATAAATGTCATTTAGCACACAGTCTTATAGTTTTCTTGATACTTTGAACTGTTTAGTTAAAACTTTTGATTTTGTAATAATAATTTTTGATTATGTAATAATTTTTTTTCTGATCATGTATTAAAAATTTCTAGAAATTTAAAAAATTATTATATTTTACTTGTACTTAAAAGGGCTATGAAAAAAACCATGTAAGATGAAATGATTCTAAAATTTAAAAACTTTATTATTATACAACACAAAATATTTTGATGAGTTTAAAATTTAAAAAAATTTATATATAAAATTTTAGGATTCTTTTGTCTTTATTTTTATTGTAGATTTATCTTTCACACCTTTATATTAAAATATAAAAAACAGCTACAAAACAATTTTCACTTTTTATTAAACATTTACTACTTTATTTCATTTTGACAGTATTTCAGTCAAACTGAATTACAAAAGACAAAAAAATTCTTAAATTTTTATAATAAAAAAAAAAATAATAAAATAAATCTTAGGATCGTCACTAACATTACACAAACATAAAGTTTATCTCTCACACCAAAATCCAATATAATAACAAGCAGAACGTTGGGAAGGATTAGAGATGACAAAAGAGCCAGCAAATGTAGAACACCACAAACTATTTAACTAGTACCTAATTAGCTAATAAAACTACCCTTTTAGCTGTTAACTGGGTTATGGCTGCAAAAAAGTAATTGTACATTTATTATCTTTATTTTGATTAGGTTTTATGAAGATTTTTATAAAAAAACCAAATCAAGTGGCAAGCAATGGTTTTCTAATTTTCTACCAGGTCTCTCTCAACCCTTAACATTTGTATGTGACACTACTTTTTTGTTATTGTTATATTAACCTTCTAAATGTCTTCATCTCTTTTTCTTTTCCTGCATAAACAAGAACAATTGTACTGAATTATAATAGAATATAAGTTAGCATAAGACAAAGCATAGTAAATAACAGGAGTAAATAACAGGACTTCACTCAGAAAAAGAGCCTATCAGAGAGAATAGTTGTTATGAAATAAAGAACTTGAAATAAATAATGAAAAGAAAATGAAATTAAGAAATTGATAACATAACTTAAACTGTTATTAGATAGATGTTTTAGATAAAGATATTATGCCAGCATAGTATAAAGTAAAGGGAGCCTAAAGACGCATGGAGTAGTCTGTAATAGATTAAGGTAAGTAGATTTTACGATCTACTAATTTGTAATATATATGTACAAATTTTATTAAATATACAAAAAAAAATATTTCTTACATTTCCCTAGCAGGATTTCTATCAATAGTGTGATTTTGAGATGAAAAATCTTTATTAATAAGTTATGCTTATTTACTTCAAAAAAAGTTATAACTCTGATAGAAATGAGTAGAATCCAAAAACAAAAAGTTTATATTCTAATTTTACAGCGACTATACACAAACTCATTTAAAACAAGCAATTTAATTATCAAAAAATTTCCTGTGACAAAACTCATGCACTCCTACAAGTTTACATCATTATATGATAAAGCTATTCTGAGCATTTGCTGAGGATACCTACTTTGTGACAGATGAACAATTGGACAGACAAGGATAAAAGTAAAAAATGACACCTGCCTTCAACTTTTTAAATTCACAACTCTTAAATATTAGCAGGTCTAACTCATTTTTTTCAATAGTGTGCTATACAACATTTATATTCTCAGAAAACATGTTGTTCAATTAATATAACTAATTATTTTCAATTTATAATTTAGGCAGTCACATGGCTTCCAGTAAAGCCACATCAATATTATTTACCATACTTGTAGTAAAAAAAATCATTATATAGTAACTATTTGAGCTTTTACTTTTAATGCA
>QPEY01000098.1:247896-279358 GCA_014706445.1 Hydra viridissima | reverse complement strand
AAAAAATAAAAAAAAAAAAAAAAAAAAAAAAAAAAATGATTAGAAATTTGACACAAAAAATTAATTAGGAATCCCGCATGTATAAGCTGAGCAATTAAAGTCATTACATTACATGGGTTTGCGGTCAAATCAGACAAAAAGTGTTTTGGAAAAAGAAGCTTCGTTAAAGAAAGAGTTAGTAATTTGTTAGCACACTCAAAATGTACCCAATGTATCCAGCCTTTGCTTCTCAGGTAACACTAATAAGTTTTCACATACTAACACAGCGGTAAATACTACACTAGCTTTGAATTAAGTATGAAAGCTTTAGTTTTTAAATTTAGCATGAGGAGAAATACAACAGACATTCCTCTTTAATCTTTTGGTTGATTTTATACTTTCGTGTTTGAAGTATTATGAATTGCCTTTTAGGAAGAATTTCATCCTTTTGTGGAAGCTTGTTTCCCTAAAGTAAAACTTCAATTTGCATATTTCTGGTTACACTACCAAGCAAGAAAAAGACGGTTTATTAAAAAAAACGAAAGATCGATGAGGATGGATGAGATGTATAAAATGAGAAGAGAAATAGAAGATCAGCCGATCGAAGAAAAACAGAGATGGGCTCACAACCTCCTCAAAAAGCTGAAGAAAGACATCAAACCTGAGTATCGGTAAGAATTTTAATTATCGGATATCTGTGTTCCGTATCTTCAAGTATCTTCCAGTATCTTCAAGTATCTTCCAGTGGCCTTTAGAACTGTCAGGACATTTTTTTTAAAGTTCTAAATATCGCCATTTTGATATAATTTTTGAGATTCAATACGAGAAGACAGTTAACTATAAAAATCTTTGATCTTAAACTAAAATTAAAATATTTAAAAAAAAAGATTTTAAAGATCTGCAGCAGATAATTTTTGTCAGTAATCGGAGCAGGAATAGTTCGTCATAAAAAGGGTTTATTATGAGCTTTGAGTAGGCTCAAGTACATAAATTCAGTACATAAATTAGCTCAGAAATTTTAGTCTTTTATCCAATAAAATTTTCATAAAAATTTGCGGCGATTTGAAGAGATAGAATAAAATCTTTCATAATAAAGAGCCCTCCACTTTCGTTTAACTAAATTTTTAATTGGATTGCGCAGGAATTAGGACTATTTTTCTGGCACATCATTGTTCAAATACCCGGATTAAAACTTTGTAAATTAAAAAAAATGTTATATTAAATTTTTTCGGAGATAAAATAGAAGAAGAAAGCTTCCGACATTTTTTTTTTCTTAATTTACATAAACAGTTAATGAATTTTTATTTTTGAAAATCCGCTGTGGGTTAATTCAAAATTAATTAAATTTTTGGACTTATTTTCGCAATAT
Organism: Hydra viridissima; assembly: GCA_014706445.1. Taxonomy (NCBI): domain Eukaryota; kingdom Metazoa; phylum Cnidaria; class Hydrozoa; order Anthoathecata; family Hydridae; genus Hydra; species Hydra viridissima. Next base: position 278,010 of record QPEY01000098.1, on the reverse strand, counting down.
TTCAATTTACTTGAAAATTGATCTCCTAAAAAATGTTATCTAATTCTAACCAATAATGCTAAATTCTGTTTTACAAGTTTTGCATTTAACAAAAATATCTTGCCTAATGTATATATACTTACTCTTATTGTTTTGCCTTTAGTATATATTCTTAGTCATTATTAATATTACAATTATCATTCTTGTTATTCTTGTTATTATTATTATTATTATTATTATTATTATTATTATTCTTATTACTATTATTATTATTACTATTATTATTATTACTATTATTATTATTATTATTATTATTATTATTATTATTATTATTATTATTATTATTATTATTATTATTATTATTATTATTATTACCATTATTATTATTATTATTGTTGTTATTGTTGTTACTACTATTATTATTATTATTTTACTTTTATTTTCCAACGACTCTTTCTTTTCTTAAGAATAACTCAAAATTGGTGGACTAAATGTAATACTCAAAAACCAAATACTCAAAAATTACGAGGAGAAGTGCATAGTAATTAGGAGACGTTAATGAACATAATGCTTATTGGATGAATATTGGATATTCATATATATCAAATTATATGAAGTAAACAATATTTAGTAGTAATCACTCTTGAAATATCAAAGCTATATTTGGTGCTGTAATTTGGTGAATAATTTCTTCCGCTGCATACTGTAATTCGCAAATTAAACAAACACGTGCCCCGAATTTAAATTTTATAATAGCTACACGATTCATCCTTCGTATTACACTAAAGTTCCTTGACGAAAAAAATTAATGTAAATCTTTTTATCCTAAATGATTTATTTTTAGGCAAAAAAAATTTTTTTTTGGTAATTTCCAATCACCTAAAATTGAACTCCCCCTGTTTTATTTTTGCTGTTAAAACGCAGTAGTTGTTGTAAAACTGTCTCTCCGTCCTCTTTATCCATTTATCCTCAAAAATTATTCGAATAAATTTTTTTTCCTTACTTACTTTTGTCTTATTAGAGATGAGTTTATAAAAGCCATGAAAGGCTTTGACAGTGACTGTGTCATCTCAAATCCTGATCAAAAGCAGAAAATGCGAAGGATAGATTGCCTTCGGCAAGCAGATAAAGTTTGGAGGTAACTTAGCGTATTTTTTAAAGCAAAATTTTATGAATAAACTTTACGATTATAGTTCCTCATATGAATACTAGTTTAAGTTAATTCATTCATATCTTACTAGCAAATAATGGTTTCAGCTTTTTTAATTCAGTAACCCGAATATATAAAATATTTTACCCAGGTTTTTTAACAAACTTTACATAACTTTTAAAGTTTTTCCAGTGGTACAATGTTTTCTTTTCTATAATTACTTAAACTAATGGTATAAACTTTGACGTCATCATTCGTAAATGAATAAAAAATTTAAACAATAACTTCTGTTTGCTCTCTTGTAAAAAAAGTAAAACGCAGCATAGCGTAGTATACCTTCAGGGTACTGATTCAAACGACTTGATTAACAAGTGATTAAACTGAGTGAATATCTGATATGTTCGTTCTCTCAGATAATCACCAACGCCTCAATTAATAGCGTAATATCTAAGATGGAATAAAAGTAACTAAATTCAATGAGTTTTTAAATAATACCCTCCATCTCTGATGTTTGCGCCACTTGGAGCAATATGCAACTTTCTTTTAAGATTGGATTTGGTAATGATGATACTATTTCATGCTGCACCTCTTGAAAGTACGGATGGAGAGAGACTTAGCAAAATTCCGAAATGTAAAGAACCATCGCTATGTGTCAATCCGTCACATATTGGGATTGTAGCTAAAGAATTAGATCTTTTCATTTCTAAGAACTTGTATCAAGCTGGTAAGAGATATTTTTATTAGGTATTTTTACAAATATAAGATCCACATTGAAAAATATAACCAATAATTGAGTAAAATAAACATTTCGGTCTCAGGTATTTTACTTCTGATGTTTTTAACCGTTATTATTTATAGATCCAACTACCGGACCAAACATGTTATTATCCGGTGTCATCTCAGAAAGTGACTTTGATCAATATAACAACATATCAGGTTTGTAACAAAATATACAGTTTTATTTGAATGACTTCAAAATCTGTTATAAACGCAACGTTCTTAAGACTAAGAGTTGGATTTGTACTTGTTCTTAGATATCCCTTCGCCGTTATATTCACGCCAGCTTCAACTCTCTCAACACGTTAACATTAGATGCACTCAGAGAGTTCACCCATATCAATACCAAAGGTCAAACGCAACTGAAAACAAGTTACTAATGTACGAAGGAGACGGAGCTAGTTACAGTGACACCGACTATGGTAATTTTTTAAAACGAAAAACAAAAAAAAAAAAAAAAAAAAAAAGGAAAAAAACAAAAAAAGAAAAAAATAAGTTTTATACCACGATATTTCAATAACTTCACTTGTTTCTTATCTAAATTGTACAAGCAAGCTTAAGTTTTTTAGTCGAGGCATGCGTAGTGAGGTTTCTTTACCAAACATGTAACTACATTATTAATTTAAATTGTAAATAAAAAGTTAAAATAGACAAAAGTAACTTCGTAATAATTTTAGGTGTTTGTACTCCGCCAAAGCTAAAAAATGAAGCTTCCTCACTGAGTCCTACTGAAATTAACCCAAGACACAGCATGATGTTAACAAAAGCCCACGTGTATCAACAACAACAAACAGAAAGTCTGTACTTGCAGCATATCAATAGAATGATTTCAGAAGGTATTTAATTTGTTTTCCAGTTCTGTTTTTTTGTTACAACTCTTTTAGTCGAGCTAATTCTCTTTCACTTGTTAAAACTTTAAAACACAGGGAATGTATTTATTGATTTCTTCAAATTTAAATTTACAGGAGACAAACTAGGTTTTATGGCAACATCCAATAGACCTCCACAACATTACACTAGCAACACTCCATGGCAACTAAACTCAACTACATCAAATGTAATAAATGACCCTACAAATCAACATCATTCGCATACAAACTTTAATGGCTTTGATAATGCTTCACTGGCATTTAACTGCCATCCGAACGTGTTTCGAACGTTCAGCGATAAAAGAATAAACACAAATCACATGGCACAGGTAACTATAAAAAATTGATTTATCAGATGTGATATGCTTTAGATAACAACGTGACTCATTGTTTATAAATGTACCCAACCTTTCTTTATTAACTTTAATTTTAATAGAACACCCAAGAATACGAAGTGTTGCGTCAACCTATTTCATTCAATGCTACCTGTAATACCCCGAATGTAACAATAACATCTTCCTATAGCTGTTCTTCTCCCTCCAGTGGATTGTATTCACAAACATTCGAGTATCCTACTGATGGCAGTTGCGCAGGAGCACAGCAAGTATGTGCAAATGGTAAGATTTACAACTAATGGTAATGGCACACAAATAAGTTATACTGCACATTATATTACATATAATGTATATAAAGATACAATAATATTTATAAAGTGCACTCTCTGTTACATATTCCTAATACATATTCTGCTATTATTGCAGGCTATGACACAAATAACATGATGCAAGACTATACAATTCAGTCGTCCATAAACTTTTGAAGTGAATCTTGTTTTATGAAGTTCAGTAAAAAGCAACACCAGCAATTTGAACGAGCGAAAGAATTGCTTCCGTTCAACAAAAACAAAAGAAGGTCCCGCAAATTATTTAATGTAAATAGATACGTTTGAATTAATTTCCATATAAGGAAACTCTTTATTTGAAGAGGATTTAGAAAATATTAAAAGCTATCTATTAAAAGCCATGTTTGTATGCAAGAAGATAGGATTGCATGATCCGAAGGTAGAGAAATTACTTAAAACCAAAACCATTGTTAAAAAAAAGGTTTTGGCGCATTTAACTGGGTTCTGTAAAATGTGTTGGCACATGAGATTTTGTTTCTGCATTTCTTCTCAAGAAACTTGTTACAGTATTATTATCGGCTTTATTTATAGAAAATACTTTTGTAATTTATGAATATATATTTTTTAAATTGGAGTTAAAAAGAAAGTTAAGAATTATTATGAAACGTTTTTTCTTCCAGCCTTGACATAGCGCGTTTGTTAGTTAGATCCAAGTACCAGTGGATTTTATTGAGATGTTATCCAGAACCAAAGAAAAAGGTCCTTGTTCCTCATCCCTAATACAGTTTTCCCATTTAAATCCCAATTTATAAAAAATTGTTTATATTGAGTTAAGAAGTTTAACTTAGAAGTAAAACTTGTGTAATCATATTATGCGTTGAAATTAAAAAGACGCAACTTTGATTTGTGCCAAGAAATGTCATTGGTTAAATTGGGAAACAATTACTTGATATTTGAGAGGAGAAAGGAAGTATTATTAAGCCATGCTTGAATACACCAGTAATTTTTTTTATATTGATGATTACGTCGACATCCTTGGTATGAGTTCTCTCGTATAGTCCTACGAGTATATACTGGTGAGGCAGTTCTTATTTTTACCATTCGATTTTGTACATTTAACATCTAATGGTTTCAAAGATGTGCTAATTTCTGATGACTACAATAAATCTCATTTGTTTATATCGGAAGACTCGGCTTAACATGTCTTATCGATCCGTGGAGACTTGTTCGTATCTTAGTTAATACTTATTTTCTGGCCTCGATGAGTTGCTTGAGAATGTTGTGACTAGACCAGGTTTTACATGTTTTCTAAAATTGGTCATGGCATCTTAAGTGAGTTTGTGCATGTGGCTTGGACTTACTATGTATGATGATGGTTTAGATTATTCAAATGTGATCAATGTTGCCGTTATTTATAATTACGTATTTAAGATGAATGTATTCTTCAGGGCGTAGTTCTTTCTGGTCTAATGTAAAGCATTCCTCCCATCATACCCCTCTATTTTTTCATATTCATCTACCAAAAATTATTGAAACAAACAACGAATGTTTCGTGATGGTACGTTTATTGTCTCCAATCATCAAATGGTAAGCATAGAACTCCTGGGAAGCGATTTTTTTGTTTGTTTCTACACCTGTTTAAGGTTGGATTTGTCTTACATTAATGTCATACCCGCCCTCTACGCGCAGAAATGGGAATGAATATTGGAGGGCATCAAGTAAATGCTGCGTGTCTGCAATGCGTTGATATTCATATAAGATCCTCTGCAAATCTTGGATCGTTTCTTGTCTTAGTCCACTGATATTTGTGCTTCGTTGATCAGTTTCTCTTCATTTTCTATAAAATTTATAGTCTTGCTTTATGAGTTGCAAAAATTTATGGTCTTCGTTGGGTAGTTGTAGTAATAATCCCATTTTCTGATAGATCCTTGGATCGAAAAAACTTAATTTTAACACTATTAGTGCTGATCGAAAGAAGTCATGTGGAAGCAAGCATTGTACGCTTTTATATTTCGAAGAAAGTGTTTTGATTCTGGAGTTTTCTCAGTCATAAAATGTAAAAAATCCTGTTTCCAGTGGTGGTAATCGAATTTTACCTATTCATACAATAGAATCCTGGTGTTTCTCTAATAAATTTTTTCGCGTCGCTAAATTTTCAGATGTTATCAATTTTTCAGATTATGACGCGCTTATGTTTGTATTCTTTTGACGGGTCGTAGCCCAATACTTCAATTTTAGGTTGTACTCTTTGCATGGATGACTTGCGTTCACAGTCTTCTATTATAATATTATGTTGCAACTCATGATTCTTTAACTCGTTTATTTCGCTGCTTTTTGTTTTCTTTGCTCTAAACGGTGCTCATTCTTTTTCGCTGGGTGCGTAAACATGCCTCGCGCTCCTTGACTATTTCGTTTTCGTTTTCGCTATAATTTTTTTTCGTCTTTTTTGTTTCAGAACAGGCAAGACATCCTCCTTCAAATCATCTTTTATCAATAAATACTCTAACTACTTATTTCAAACTTTATTTTTGATTTATATTCAGTCACATTGTTTGTTTTTCACTCATCGCACTACACAGCACTTCTTTTTCGATTTTTCCGTTAATCACTGATAAGAAACTTACTTTCAAACCCACAGCAAATCTTGTTTTGTATACGAATTGTTCCTGAACGTTTCAAAACATCCTCGAACATTATGAGATGTTGTGGAGTGCTCTCGAATACTCTCGAATGTTTGGACTGTTCTGAAACTCTAAATGTTCTTGAAATCTATAGAAAGCGAAATTTCAAACCCTTATATCTTCAGCAGCACACTTTTCAGGTAAAAGTGGTAACTATTTTCATAGATGACGAATGCCACACCGTATACTTGTTCACATGGGAACTCGTTTTTGAGTTATAGCGACATTTATATTGTGAGGAGGGAGAATTATATTAAAATTGATCGGAAAAAACGTACACACAATGATTCATCAACCTATCATGTAAGTAAATGATAAAGTGGAGAGAAGAAAAGTTAAAAACAACTGACAATAGACGCAAACACGAAGACTCATCCACCTGCCATATAAATAAATGATGGATAGGTATTGCAACCGAAAATAAGCAAAGACTTTAAAAGCTCAAAAAATTGAGTTCTACAGACAAAAATTAAAAAGAAGTTAGAGGGAGAGGAAGATGGAGTTTTAAAGAAAAGTAAAAAAGAGTTTTAAAAATCTTTTTAAGAAGAATTTTAAAGAGACAGAATTTTTAATAACCAGAAGAAGTAAAGAATTAAACAGAAGTTAAAGGAAATATTAAATTAAACGGAAGTTTTTGCCGTTTCAAATAAAGAAGAAGAGATATTTGTTTAAACATGAAGAATAAAACACGGAATAGCTGATAAAAACAATATTGAAGTCTACAAGTAGAGAAAGAGAGTATTATTTGTATTTTATAAAGGTTATGAATAAAAGAGTGCTAATCATTACACACTGCAACGCTTATTAAGATTTATTGTATAATAGAATATACTGAGGACGGTAAACACAACTTTAACCCCTTAACGATTAAACTACGCCCAACCATAACCAAACTATCCCCGAACCTTGCCCTTTCCTAACCAAGTAGTCAACCTTAATCCTAACCTTCACATTTACCTTTCCAAATAACCCTCGTACCCATTCCTCATTATCCTTGCTGCAACGACATACTGCAAATAAACAGGCAAAAAATTATTTCTTAAAAACGCAGTCCTCAAATTATTAGACTAATATATTACAAACGGCAACGTTTATTTGGACTACAAAAACAAAAAAACAAAAAAAAAAACGAGTTTCTTTCAAAAAAAAACTTCGGGAAAAGTAACGTAAACATTTGACAGGCAATCGTAGCTCAGCTTTTAAAATCGATTATCTTAAAATCACAAAAGGCTACCCCTTTTTTCTCCTGAGTCATGCTTTTCTTATAAATCTTTTTTAGGGATTTTCGCATTAGACCAAACTAACAACAGATTTATAAATTCATAACAATAACTTTACCTGAAACCCAATAATAGAGTTTTTTTTTGGCACCTTGAACAACAACACCACAACACCAACAACAACACCTTGAACCATGCTCAAGGTGATTAAGTACAATTATTTACTCAATAAAACCATACGCAAAACCTTCGTTTACTCAAGTATAAAGTTTTTTTTGAATTCGTTTCATTCGTTTCATTTCATTCTTTTTTAATTCAATATCATTTGATTAAGACTATCCATATATCGGTTAGTTATATTGACGACTTTATTCAACTGAATTGTGCAAAGCAAAACTTTTTATTTTGTAATTTTATTTTAATTCCATTTAATTCCAAGTGACTTAATAGTTTTTATTTCTTATTGATTTTTTTCTTCTTCTTCTTAATCTTAGTTAAAGATCCCCGTAAAGTTCTGGTTTTTAAATTTTTTCTTCTAAATTTGATATGAGAGCTGCTAAACTTATTCGAAAAATTATACAATCTTGAAGAGTTACAATCTCTTTTTTGTCCAGCTTTGGAACATTTACAAATTAGGTTAATGCTTAGTATCAAAAACTCCTTCGAAAAATTTTTTTCGAGAAAAAAAGAAGAGCTCATTATGGGAATCATTGAAAACAATGTCACAAGTGAAAGATTAACTTTCACAAGTTTTATGTAGTTTTAGGACTAGCTTTAATTTTATTATTTAAAGAGGAAAAAAAGAAGCTTTATTTTTAGTATTGTGAGGGCGGCGGATTTTTGTTAACTAATCTTATTTTATTGATGTGATGTAAAAGTGTGGGACAACGATAATGAAAGCAGCGATGTGAGTGTGAGGGCGGCGGATTTTTTAAATAATTTTTTTTTTATATATTAAAGATGTGATGATATAAAATGTGACTGCGGTGGTTCTATGTAAGTGTAATGGTGGCGCAAANGTATGTATGTATGTATGTATGTATGTATGTATGTATGTATGTATGTATGTATGTATGTATGTATGTATGTATGTATGTATGTATGTAGTTAGAGGGAGAGGAAGACGGAGTTTTTAAGAGAAGTAAAAAAGAGTTTTGAGAATGTTTTTAAGAGGAATTTTAAAGAGACAGAATTTTTGATAACCGGAAGAAGTTAACAATTAAACAGAAGTTAGAAGAAATATTGATTAAATTAAACGGAAGTTTTTGCCGTTTCAAATAAAGAAGAAGAAGAGATATTTGTTTAAACATAAAGAATAAAACACGGAGTAGCTGATAAAAACAATAATGAAGTCTACAAGTAGAGAAAGAGAGTATTATTTGTATTTTATAAAGTTTATGAATAAAAGAGTGCTAACCATTACACACTGCAACTTTTATTGAGATATATTGTAGAATAGAATATACTGAGGACGGTTAACATTACTTTAACCCCTTAAACGATTAAACTACGCCCAACCCTAACCAAACTATCCCCAAACCTTGCCCTTTCCTAACCAAGTAGTCTAACCTCAATCCTAACCTCCACATTTACCTTTTCACATAACCCTCGTACCCATTCCTCATTATCCTCGCTACAACGACATACTACAAACAAACAGGCAAAACATTATTTCTTAAATAAAAACGCAGTCTTCAAATTATTAGACTAATAAATTTCAAACGGCAACGTTTATTTGGACTACAAAAAAAAACAAAACAAAAAAAAAACGAGTTTCTTTCAAAAGAAAGAAACTCGTTTTTTTTTTGTGAGAAATAACGAAATAACTTCGTGAGAAATAACGAAAACATTTGATAGGCAATCGTAGCTCAGCTTTAAAAATCAATTATCTTTAAATCACAAGACTGCCCCTTTTTTCTCCTGAGTCATACTTTCCTTATAAATCTTTTTTAGGGATTTTCGCATTAGACCAAACTAACAATACGTATATAAATTCGTAACAATAACTTTACCTAAAACCCAATAATAAAGTTTTTTTGGCACCTTGAACCATGCTCAAGGTGATTAAGTACAATTATTCACTCAATAAAACCATACGCTAAACCTTAGTTTACATAAATATAAAATTTTTTTTGAATTCGTCTCATTCGTTTCATTTCATTCTTTTTCAATTCAATATCATTTGATTTAGACGATCCATATATCGGTTAGTTATATTAACGACTTTAGTCAACTGAATTATTAATACTAATTATATAAATACTAATTATTTTGCACAAAGCAAAACTTTTTATTTTGTAATTTAATTTTTATTCCATTTAATTCCAAGTGACTTAATAGTTTTTATTTCTTATTGATTTTTTTTTTTCTTAATCTTAGTTAAAGATCCCCACAAAGTTCTGGTTTCTAAATTTTTTCTTGTAAATTTGATGTAAGAGCTGCTAAACTTATTCGTAAAATTATGCAATCTTGAAGAGTTACAATCTCTTTTTTGTCCAGCTTTGGAAAATTTACAAAACAGGCTAATGCTTAGCATCAAAAACTCCTTCGAAAAGTTTTTTTCGAGAAAAAAAGTAGAGTTCATTATCGGAATCATTGAAAACAAAGTCACAGGTGAAAGATTAACTTTCACTAGTTTTGTGTAGTTTTAGGACTGGCTTTAATTTCATTATTTAAAGAAGAAAAAAAGAAGCTTTATTTTTAGTATGTTTATTTTTACAAAAAATAAACAGACTAAAAATAAAAAACTCCTCAAAATGTTCAGTTTTTTTATTGAATAAAATTCAACTGTCAAGTGCAAAACAATGGCTTCAATTCTTTTATGAATCTATTACGTTTATATTTTGTTGTTTTAGCAAACGAGCAATTGCGATAAAATCGTTTGAAATACGTCCGCTAAGTTATGGACTTCGATCGCTATTGTTTGAATTATACAATCAAAAATTCGTTAAATTTGTTATGGTTCGAGTTTTAGCAAACGTGCATTTTTAAGGAACTGTAACGAACTTAACAAACTTGTATGATTTTTTCTAAAGTTTTAGCGAGGTTTCACAAACAATTGCGGAACTTTCCGAATTTTAACGAACTTCTTTGCTTTATTCTTGTGAATCTTTCATAACTTGTTTTTTTTTTTTTTTTTCTCAAACCTTCTGATTTCAATAAAACTTTTTCAGAACAATGAGTGTTAATCAGTTATTACTAAGACTCCACGTACCTTTAACTATGATTGTAGACTTTCTAGAAGTAATTAGTTCTTATTACTAGTAAAACTACTACTGCTATTGTTTAATTACTGCTAACTTTTTTCTAATAACTAATAAAAACTAGCAATTAGAACAAAGTTTGCAGATTAACAATTTAGATTTCTTTATGTTTAATTTTTAAGATTTTTTCGGGAAAGAGCATCATCTTTTGGACTTTAACAACTTTTGAAAACAAAAAAGTTAAGCTCCTGTCAAAAATATTGAATTTCTGTTGGAAATACTTTTCTGATGACTGCTTAACATGCCACAAGCTAGAAACTCGTTCTTGTGGAGCTTTTTTATGAAGTTTGAAGACGATTCTAATGTTGCTCAGATACAGCTACAGCTCAACCGCTAGCAACAGGTCCAGCAACAAATCCTTGTCCAGGTCTAGAACTCAACCTAGACCCACAACTGGGCCAACTGGCTCGGCTCTACGCCAATTTTTGTTGAAGTTCATAAACACTTCTCATCGATTGCCATTCAAATAAATTCTTATGAGAACCTTCAAACTTTCTACAGAATTAAATCTTCCTCATGATACCAAGCTTTTTCTAATTTAAGTTTATAAATACTAATTTGACTCAAAATAGATAAATTTCATTTAAAACATTTATTTTCGTTAGATAAAATTTAGATCGTTACTGCTCGTTCGAAATTTTATAAAGTTTGTTAAAAATCCGTTTAAGTTCGTTCGCGATCGGAATCATTCGAAAAAAATTTTGACGTCAAAAGTGTCCGTTCCCGATCGTTTAGAATGAAATTTCTGAAACGAAAAATATGATCGGGATTGTTCGAAATAAAAAACGTAACAAGCGCAGACCCTTACTTGTTACAAATGCTTACGTGTATGAAGCTGTATTACATATCAGAAAATTTTTGTTTTGATGCTTATGCTTGTTAACTTGAGATGACATATTCCTCTTTTGATAATCAAGGGTGTGTATTGACGATGAGCCATGTGTTTTCTAAAACTATATATGAAACTAAAAGCTGTTCGTTAAAAGTTGCGCTCGATACTAACAGTTTAAATCATTTGTTCAAAATAGGATCGGCATAACAATAAAAAAGACAAAACAGTTTTCTAATTCACACAATAGCTTTTTAAAACTTAATTCAGCAGATTATTTGATTTAAATAATTTCCGGCAGAACATTTAAATAAGATTATACTCCATCATACTTTCGAGCTTAACGCTAAACCGTTTTTCACTAGAAAAAGAATTGAATAAAAAAACGAAGTCGCCGACAAATTTTTTTTTACAAAGCCTGTTTTTATTGCATACCAACACACAGCATGGGCTCGAACTTAAGGATATATTATCTGAAGAAGTTAAGCTCTCTTTTTTAGGTTTAACAAAGAAAATCGATTCAATTAACCTATTTGAAAATATTTTAATATTACCCGACCAAGATTCAGTAAGACAAGAGGAGGTTTTTATAGCTGTTACGCGCCAAATACATTTTAAACTAAACCAACCGCTCTCAAAAATACATCGTATCAGTCGATCGCGATAATAGAGAAAGAAAAAAAAATTCATTTTAAGTTTAAACTTCAGCTGTTAATAAAATATAAACTCTCTAATATCTTTAAAAAGTCAAATTTATACTAAGTTTGTAAGTGCATCTCCCATCTAAGTGAAATAAAGCCAAAACTTGAATAGATTGTACAAAATTGAAAACGAAAAATAAATCAACAAGAAACAGCAACAAAAAAATCCAACGCCTAACTCAAATGAATTTGATATATAAAAAAATCTGTCCTCTGGTAAAACATCAATAAACACAATAACTGCCATCTAGCCTAAAATATACTGAACATTTGCGGCGGCATTTAATAAGGCAAGAGCGGAAATTTCTCCTTCACTGGTAAACACACCACTAGAACCATCACCCCAGTAAGCTTTTATGACACCTTCCTTGTTTATCGAGTTTATAAGTGCATATTCCGCGTTACCGAAAATAAATTGTGCAATTTTTCTACGTTTAGATAAATCCTTTTCAATTTTAGCATACTTAGCCAAATAATGGATGTAAATACCGTTGAACACTCTTCTGTCTTGGTTATCAATATACCCGTATCCCTTAATAATGTTGTTTGTGCTTAATCTTAACATGCTAGACGAAGCTAAGGACCAAGCTTGATCAAGATAACTTTTATCGTTGGTAATTTTGTAAAGATTAGCAAGTCCAGCCAAAATAACTCCTTGATTGTAGCTCCAAGTCGTTTGTTGATTATTTTGGCAATTGGAAGTCAAACCATCATTAATCAGATTTAAAGAATTAATCATCCCAGAACTAAGAAACCATTGCCATACTTTTTTTGCCATATTCAAATAACGATTATCATTGGTTGCAAAATAAAACTCGGTATTTATGAAAAGAAGCAATTCGTTAGTAATTGCGTTTTTGTATGTTCTCGCTTCGTCCCACCAAGCCCCTCCTCCACATTTTGTATCGTCCCAGTAAGGTAAAACCTTAGATTCATATTTACTCAGAGCACTATCAAAATATCTGATATCAAAGCTTCTTGCGTTTAGACAAGCAATAACATACCATTCCCAGTCATCAGTACCTGATAGTCCACTAAGTATAGGAAGATCTAGTACGTCTTGCTTAACAATACTTAGTAAATCATTTGCACCACTGGAATCAGCAACTCTGCTGTTTGAGCCTGTTTGTTTAATGAGATCTAATAGGAGATCTGCAGCTACGCATGATATCCACGTCGCAGTTAATCCCCATGGCTTTACATAGTGGTGGATCCATGTAACATCGTAGTACTTATTTGATAATACTTGACTCGCCATCTCCGCATGACCAGCGTGATATGGAAATCGAGTTAACGAAGTCTTTTCAGAGAAAGGTGCAAGTAACATTGGAGAAATGCGATTGTTTTTTGTATGTATCATAAATGCTACTGGTAGCGTTGGAGTTATTACCGCATTTTTGTCAGCGTACGCAATTTTTAACCCGGGTTCTTTCGGAAAATAAAAGTTATTGTTATCCAGATTTTGTATCCATAGGCCACTCGTGCCATTGATGTTTACGCTATAGATGGATGGTGCAACTCGATTGATTTTCTTAATGAATCTAAAACCCTTCCAAACTCTGTTAGGTGGCACAAATATAGGTGAAGTATCAACATATAAATCTCTCAAAGGGCCAAAATATTGATTATTCATTTGGTCGTTGTATACGTCATTTATCTTTAATTTATCTGCGCTTACGCATGTAATAATAGGTGCTAGTCGGTTGTTTTTCAGTCTGAATGTCATACCATATACTAGTTTATCAAACGGGCAAATAACTTCGTTAGTGTCAACATAAATGTTACGAAGATCTCCGAAATATTGTTGATTCATAATAGTATTAACATACCACCATTGTTGTTCGATTTGAGCATTCGCGCTTAACGAAAGCAGAACAGTTACAAATATGTTCAACATAGCATTCATCGTTGCCTTAACTGCACAGACTAAACATATAAGACAATTTAAAATTTGAACGCCAATTTAAAGAGTTTTTTTTGATTTTGATTACACATTAGTGCCCAGGTCTAGCTGGTACCCTTTCCCAAAAACCTGCTTTTCGAGTTCTTGTTTAGATAAATAGATCAATTATAAAGATTAAAATGCTTGAAATCTCAATAGGTTTTACGTCAAATGTTTAATCTCTTTAATAGCTTGAAAAAAAATTTTAATTTATTCTTTGGGGTCGCTATTTAACTTTTTTACTTTCTTTAAAAGTATTTATCTAAATTAATTTATTTAAATTTTCAATATAAAAGAAAAAACTTTCATGTGAAAATGAATTTCTTTTTAAATCAATTGTTTTTACATGTGAAGATGAATTTATTTACTTAAATGTGTTATACTTTTATGTTTGTTACTTGTGAAAATTAATTTTCTTAAGTCACTTTGTTTTTTGCGTATCTAGGTAACTTTCATGTAAGATCCTGAAGCATTTTTCTTTTGTCTTAAACAATTTTTCAAAATGATTTTACTTTTTACATATAGATGTCAGTTTCCTAATTGAATTTCGTAAAAGTTAACATGTATTGAAAACTAATTTACTTTTTTTTACATCTAAATAAGTAATAGCAATCTTTATTTGCATAATTGTAGAGTAAAAATGAAGAAAAATAGGTTTTGAGCCAAAGTGTTTATCAATGAAACCATTGAATGTCATTAGCAATGAATTAAAAAATTCGGACACAATGATTTAGAGATAACGTTTCGATATTCGTTACGTCGAGTTTCTATAAAATATTAGATAAAGTTATAAGATGTAATTTGTATCAAAGGTTTAATATTAAGAATTCAAGCGATTCGCAATAAAGTTAAAATACAAGTCCGAAGCCATTTTTTTTGAGAGTGAATTTAGCAAATTGGTATAAGATTTCGAGTAACTGCCTATTAAAGTTAGTTAAAATTATGCCAAACATGAAATTATGTCATAATTGATGTTCAGGGAATGAATTCCTTTTATGTAAAATATTTTGTATTGAATTAAATTAATTAAAGTTGCTTATATAAACTGAGTGCAATTTTTATACAGATAGCTGACTTTTTTAAAATTTAAACGAAAATGAAAGAAGATAAATGACTAATTTTAACTTTTCTTAAAACATTTTTTTTTTAATTACCTATTTTTATACGTTAATTTTATTTTTTCAATTCTTTATTTGCCAAAAGTATTAATGTTAAAAGCCGGAGACCAAATCTATGTTTATAGTTTATAGAAGCATTGTGCGGCGTTGTAAGGGTCTTACGGTGTTATCAGTCCAAGACTGGTTCAAAGAGCAGCGTANAAAAACTCCTCAAAGTGTTTTTCAGCTTTTTTATGGAATAAATTCAACAGCCAAGTGCAAAACAATGGCTTCAATTCTTTTATGAGCCTATTATGTTTATTTTTTTTTTATTTTTTTTTTATCTGATACATTTGTTTTTTTTTTTTTATTAAATAGAATATTATATTTACAATATGTCTATTTACAAAGTATTTCAAATTAAATTTCATCCATAAAGTGCATAATATTTATAGAGTTTTATATTTACAATGTTTTCTTTTTGATTTTCGTTTTTCTTCTGTAATAAATAAACAATATAGCTAAAGATGCTTCATTCAGTGTTGTTGAAAGGCAGGAATTTTTGTTGAAAGGACCAAAGGAAAGGTTTAAATTTAGAGTCAAAAGAGAGCAGGAAAAAGAAAGGTAGTGGAAAAGGTGAGGTTAACTTAATTAGACGAGATTAAAGATTGAGAGAAGGATACTAGTTATTTAGATGAATTTTTTAAAACACTAATTTTTTAAGGATGACCGAAAAAAAAAAAAAAACTGTATACAATCGATCAAGAAAGAGAAAAGTTCATGAACGAAAGACTAGATGTTGATTTTAATTTTGCCTTGTTCTAGTTGGCACAAGATGTTATTATAGCTGAAAAATTCACTAAATATGTTATGTGAGTTTCTCTCCGGATGATACGTGTACTTTAGTGTCAGGATGTCTATTAATTTGGAGGTTATAGAGTTTATTACCGCCTGTGATACCACTTTCCGATTTCGAAATACCAAGTGACAGCCACTGCTCCACAGCTTACTCACTACAATCTAAGTAAGTGTTTACAGCAGGCGTGACACTGGGTGCCACTCTGGTAAGTGCGCTGTCTAGTAAGAAGAGTGAGTTTGCCAGTTTTATTATCCTAATCGGTACAAAAGATTTGTAAACATGCTTAAAATGTTCTCATATTTCGATCGAGGGTGGACAAATTATGTTTATCCTTTGTTATTAAGGACATGCGTTCGCTTCTAACGACCACAAATTTAACGAGAATAGCAAACGAGCAATTGCGATAAAATTGTTTGAAATGCGTCCGCTAAGTTATGGACTTTGATCGCGATCGTTTGAATCATACAATCAAAATTTGTTAAGTTTGTTAGATCGTTACTGCTTGTTCGAAATTTTTTAAAAGTTTGTTAAAAATCCGTTAAAGTTCGTTCGCAATCGGAATCATTCGTAAAAATTTTGACGTCAAAAGTATCCGTTCGCGATCGTTTGGAACGAAATTTCTGAAACGAAAAATTTGATCGGGATCGTTCGAAATAAAAAACGTAGCAAGCGCAGACCCTCACTTGTTACAAATGCATACGTGTATGAAGCTGTGTTATATATCAGGAAATTTTTGTTTTGATGTTTTTGCTTGTTAACTTGAGATGACATATTTCTCATTTGATAATCAAGTGTGGGAATTGACGATGAGCCGCGTGTTTTCTAAAACTATAAATTAAACTGTTAAACTATTAGCTGTTTGTTAAACGTTGTGCTCGATGCCAAAAGTTTAAATCATTTGTTCAAAATAGGATCGGCATAACAATAAAAAAGACAAAGCAATTTTCTTATTCACACAATAGCTTTTTAAAACTTAATTCAGCAGATTATTTCATTTAAATAATTTCCGGCATAACATTTAATTAAATAACATTCCGTCATATTTTCGAGCTTAACACGAAACTGTTTTTCACCAGAAAAAGTATTGAATAAAAAAACGATGTCGCCGACAAATTTTTTTTTTACAAAACCTGTTTTTATTGTATACCAACACACAGCATGCGCTCGAATTTAAGGATATAATTTATCTGAAGAAGTTAAGCTCTCTTAAAAAGTCAAATCACTTTGCAGGTTTAACAAAGAAAATCGATTCAGTTCACCTATTAGAAAATATTTTAATATTACCCGACAAACGTTCAGTAAGATTAGAGGAGGTTTTTGTAGCTGTTACGCGCCAAATACATTTTAAACTAAACCAACCGCACTCAAAAATACATCGTATAAGTCGATCGCGACAAAAGAGAAAGAAAAAAATTCATTTTAAGTTTGGTTTAAAATTCAGCTGTAAATAAAATATAAACTCTCTAATATCTTTAAAAAGTCAAATTTATGCTAAGCTTGAAGTGCATCTCCCATCTAAGTGAAATAAAGCCAAAACGTGATTAGATTGTACAAAATTGAAAACGAAAAATAAATGAACAAGAAACAGCAACAAAAAAATCCAACACCTAACTCAAATGAATTTGATCTATAAAAAAAATCTGTCCTCTGGTAAAACATCAATAAACACAATTGTTGACATCTAGCCTAAAATATACTGAACATTTGCGGCAGCATTTAATAAGGCAAGAGCGGAAATTTCTCCTTCACTGGTATACACACTACTAGAACCTTCACCCCAGTAAGCTTTTATGACACCTTCCTTGTTTATCGAGTTTATAAGTGCATATTCAGCGTTATCAAAAATAAATTTTGCAATTTTTCTACGTTTAGATAAATCCGTTTCAATTTTAGCATATTTAGCCAAATAATGGATATAAATACCATTGAACACTCTTCTGTCTTGGTTATCAATATACCAGTATCCGTTCACAATGCTGTTTGTGCTTAGTCTTGAGATGCTAGACGATGCTAAGGACCAAGCTTGATCAAGATAACTTTTATCGTTGGTAATTTTGTAAAGATTGGCAAGTCCAGCCAAAATAACTCCTTGATTATAGCTCCAAGTTGTTTTTTGATTATTTTGGCAATTGGAAGTCAAACCATCATTAATCAGATTTAAAGAGTTAATTATCCCAGAATTAAGAAACCATTGCCATACTTTTTTTGCCATATCCAAATAACGATTATCATTGGTTGCAAAATAAAACTCGGTATTTATGTAAAGAAGCAATTCGTTGGTTATTGCGTTTTTGTATGTTCTCGCTTCGTCCCACCAAGCCCCTCCTCCGCATTTTGTATCGTCCCAGTAAGGTAAAACCTTAGATTGATATTTACTCAAAGCACTATCAAAATATCTGATATCAAAGCTTCTTGCATTTAGACAAGCAATAACATACCATTCCCAGTCATCAGTACCTGATAGTCCACTAATTATAGGAAGATCTAGTACGTCTTGCTTAATAATGCTTAGTAAATCATTTGTACCACTGGAATCAGCAACTCTGCTGTTTGAGCCTGTTTGTTTAATGAGATCTAATAGGAGATCTGCAGCTACGCATGATATCCACGTCGCAGTTAATGCCCATGGCTTTACATAGTGGTGGATCCATGTAACATCGTAGTACTTATTTGATAATACTTGACTCGCCAACTCGGCATGACCAGCGTGATATGGAAATCGAGTTAACGAAGTCTTTTCAGAGAATGGTGCAAGTAACATTGGAGCAATGCGATTGTTTTTTGTATGTATCATAAATGCTACTGGTAGAGTTGGAGTTATTACCGCGTTGTTGTCAGCGTACGCAATTTTTAACCCTGGTTCTTTCGGAAAATAAAAGTTATTGTTATCCAGATTTTGTATCCATAGGCCATCCGTGCCATCGAACTTTACACTATAGATGGATGGTGCAACTCGGTTGATTTTCTTAATGAATCTAAAACCCTTCCAAACTCTGTTAGGTGGCACAAATATAGGTGAAGTATCAACATATAAATCTCCTAAAGGACCAAAATATTGATTATTCCATTGGTCGTTGTATACGTCATTTATATTTGATTTATCTGTCCTTGCGCATGTAATAATAGGTGCTAGTCGGTTGTTTTTCTGTCTGAATGTAATACCAAACACTATTTTGTCAGACGGACAAATGACTTCGTTAGTGTCAACATAAATGTTACGAAGATCTCCGAAATATTGTTGATTCATAACAGTATTAACGTACCACCATTGTTGTTCGATTTGGGCATTCGCGCTTAACGAAAGCAGAACAGTTACAAATATGTTCAACATAGCATTCATCGTTGCCTTAACTGCACAGACTGAACATAAAAGACAATTTAAAATTTGAACGCCAATTTAAAGAGTTTTTTGATTTTGATTACACATTAGTGCCCAGATCTAGCTGGTACCCAGATCCAAAAACCTGCTTTTCAAGTTCATCGTTAGATAAATAGATCAATTATAAAGATTAAAATGCTCGAAATCTCAATAGGTTTTACGTCAAATGTTTAATCTCTTTAATAGCTTGAAAAAATAATTTTAACTTATTCTTTGGGGTCGCTTTTTAACTTTTTTACTTTCTTTAAAAGTATTTATCTAAATTCATTTACTTAAATTTTTAATATAAAAGAAAACATTTTCATGTGAAAATGAATTTCTTTTTAAATCAATTGTTTTTACATACGAAGATGAAATTATTTACTTAAATGTGTTATACTTTTATGTTTGTTACTTGTGAAAATTAATTTTTTTAAGTCACTTTGTTTTTTGCGTATCTAGGTAACTTTCATGTAAGATCCTGAAGCATTTTTCTTTTGTCTTAAACAATTTTTCAAAATGGTTTTACTTTTTACATGTAGATGTCATTTTCCTAATTGAATTTCGTAAAAGTTAACATGTATTGAAAACTAATTTACTTTTTTTTACATCTAAATAAGTAATAGCAATCTTTATTTGCATAATTGTAAAGTAAAAATGAAGAAAAAAAGGTTTTGAGCCAAAGTGTTTAGCAATGAAACCATTGAATGTCATTTGCAATGAATTAAAAAATTCGGACACAATGATTTAGAGATTACGTTTCGGTATTCGTTACGTCGAGTTTCTATAAAATATTAGATAAAGTTATAAGATGTAATTTGTATCAAAGGCTTAATATTAAGAATTCAAGCGATTCGCAATGAAGTTAAAATACAAGTCCAAAGCCATTTTTTTTTTGAGAGTGAATTTAGCGAATTGGTGTAAGATTTCACATAAATTCGAGTAACTGCCTATAAAAGTTAGTTAAAATTATGCCTAACATGAAATTATGTCATAATTGATGTTCCGGGAATGAATTCCTTTTATGTAAAATATTTTGTATTGAATTGAATTAATTAAAGTTGCTTATATAAACTGAGTGTAATTTTTATACAGATAGCTGACTTTTTTAAAATTTAAACGAAAACGAAAGAAGATAAATGACTAATTTTAATTTTTCTTAAAACATTTTTTTTTTTTTAATTACCTGTTTTTATACGTTACTTTAATTTTTTCAATTCTTTATTTGCCAAAAGTATAAATATTAAAAACCGGAAACCAAATTTATGTTTATAGTTTATAGAAGCATTGTGCGGCGTTGTAAGGGTCTTACGGTGTTATCAGTTCAAGACTGGTTCAAAGAGCAGCGTATTAAGATTTTACCATGGTACGCTAGGCTTCAAGCCTGAATCCAATCAAGAGCATTTAGTCATGTATTGTTACCAAAATGATAACAATCAAGATAATGTCCGTGGAACATCTTAAACAAGAGTTGGAGAGAATTCGGTGCGAAATTCCGAAAGAACTCTATAAGATGTTAAAAAGATCAGTGCAAAAACACATTAGAACCTGTTGCTTTGTCAAAAGTGGCTACTTTTTTTTTGGCATTCGTTTTTTATTATGTAACTTTTTATTGTTTAGTTATAATCCAAATTTTTTTTTATTATTATTTTTTATTATTGCGTTAGAGAAGCTATTTTAAAGGCGTTATCAAAACATTTATGTGTAGTTTTCATAAAATATTTCAAAACACTTACAAAAGAACTCAGGAAGTTGGGAACAATAACAGTATAAACCTTTTCAACAACTTCCTCAATGTATCAATAGATAATGTAATATCAAGGAGATAATTTGCTGAGCTCACATAAGCACAAGAGAATCTTTCAGTAGTTTGGTCCATCATTTCTCCGTTACTCTCTGGTTACTATTTTACTCTAGTTTTTTTTTTTTTTTACTAGTAAGTAAATTAGACATCTTAGTCTTAAAAATGTCTTTTTACCTGAGTTACCTTACCATATCAAATTTAATTTTACCTGAGTACCTTTATGCTCAAAAAAATACAGATAAGGAGGCGGTAAAATATCAACTAACAGTTACTCTCTTGTACTTCGCATACAATCGCTGATAGTAAAGCTTTGTTTTTCATTTCATCAATTCTTCGAATCAAGTAAAGTTTTCAGAAAACCTTAGCCACAATCTATAATCAGTCTGATGATTCAGTTGAACAAAATAAAACTGTTATTTGAAATCTCTACAAACTTGCTGTTTCCAACCTAAACCATATAGCATTAAAATTAATATGCTTCAGTTCGTTCTTGCTTCAATAAATTGCATTTTTAAGATTATTTTATGACTAAATTTTGTGTTGAAGCTTGCTCTTTGATATAACTTATCAAGGCAAATGACTGGTTCCTATTAGATTTAAATAGATTAAATTCATTTTCAATCAACACCAAACTGATTGAAATTATTGTATTTCAACACAAGAAAGAAATGTCAGTAAGAAAGAAAATTAGCATGCCTATATGATCCACATCACTCCTAATTTCTAGCACAATTTCGGTGGTACGATCTCAAAGTATTGAATTATCAAAAATTTAATTTTTTCAATTTAACGATATTTAAAGAGGTGTGACAAAATTTTGTTACAGCCAATAACGAGATAAATAATAAGTGAAGAATAAATAAAAGTGATAAATAAATAAAAGCGATATAAACATTAAAACTTCATCACTTTCAAGTAGCGTTGTTACGACTTTGAAATTATTCGTGTGTCGACTAAATCGATAAATCTATTTTTCAAAGTCGATCAAAATCGACTAACACATTTTTTAAAATCAACTAAGTCGACTAAAAGTCGATTTAGTCAAAATATTTGAATAAAAATTTTTATTATAATCATATACTTTAATGTTGCTTGAAAATTTATTTTTTAGATGCTATGAAACAAATAGAACTTTAAGAGAGTAAAAAAAAAAGCTAGGTGGTATGCATTACTGTTATAAAAACGCATGCTGTTGTTTTATCAAGAGAATTTTCTTTGTTAAATTTCAACTCATCTAATTTATTAGATAAATCAAAATTGAATAAACAAACGAATTAAAACGGATTACTACCACAAAGTAAAGAGAAAAAAAAAAAAAAAAAAGGCATTTAATATCATTTTTTACAACAATTAAAGCAAAAAATTAACAAAAAAATTTAAAAAAAAAANTAGATTAGGAAGCGGTAAAATATCAACTAACAGTTACTCCCTTGTACTTCGCATACAGTCGCTGATAGTAAAACTTTGTTTTTCATTTCATCAATTCTTCGAATCAAGTAAAGTTTTCAGAAAACCTTAGCCACAATCTATAATCAGTCTGATGATTCAATTGAACAAAATAAAACTGTTCTTTGAAATCTCTACAAATTTGCTGTTTCCAACCTAAATCATATAGCATTAAAATTAATATGCTTCAGTTCGTTCTTGCTTCAATAAATTGCATTTTTAAGATTATTTTATGACTTAATTTTGTGTTGAAGCTTGCTCTTTGATATAACTTATCAAGGCAAATGACTGGTTCCTATTAGATTTAAATAGATTAAATTCATTTTCAATCAACACCAAACTGAATGAAATTATTGTATTTCAACACAAGAAAGAAATGTCAGTAAGAAAGAAAATTAGCATGCCTATATGATCCACATCACTCCTAATTTCTAGCACAATTCCGGTGGTACGATCTCAAAGTATTGAATTATCAAAAATTTAATTTTTTCAATTTAACGATATTTAAAGAGGTGTGACAAAATTTTGTTAGAGCCAATAACGAGATATATAATAAGTAAAGAATAAATAAAAGTGATAAATAAATAAAAGCGATATAAACATTAAAACTTTCAAGTAGCGTTGTTACGACTTTGAAATTATTCGTCTGTCTATTAAATCGATAAATCTATTTTTCAAAGTCGACCAAAATCGACAAACACATTTTTAAAATCGACTGAGTCGACTAAAAGTCGATTTAGTCAAAATAATTGAATAAAAATTTTTATTATAATCATATACTTTAATGTTGCTTGAAAATTTATTTTTTAGATGCTATGAAACAAATAGAACTTGAAGAGAGTAAAAAAAAAAAAAGCTAGGTGGTATGCATTACTGTTATAATAACGCATGCTGTTGTTTTATCAAGAGAATTTTCTTTGTTAAATTTCAACTCATCTATTTTATAAGATGAATCAAAATTGAATAAACAAACGAATTAAAACGGAAATTTCTACCCTAAAGTCAAGAGAGAAAAAAAAAAAAGGGCATTTAATATCATTTTTTACAACAATTAAAGCAAAAAATTAACAAAAAAATTTAAAAAAAAAAAACGGTCGCGTGGATTGGTGGGGGCAGAAAGGGGGGGATAAACTTTTTTTGGGGTAGCAGATTTATAAAACTTTTTCGCATCCTTAACTGAGTAACATAACACATTACTTAACATTTTGTTTTAAATAGAATCAACTGGTTACTATAATGAGAAAAAGGAAACATCAATGAAGTGCTGGTACATACAGTAAACTAAGAGTTAAGTTTATGTGATACAGCAAATTAGGTTCAATGGTCAGACATTTTGGTTGAATTAAAAAAAAAGCTATCAATGATGTTCTTACGCATGGCTCAATCTTTATAAATAACTTATCTTTACAAGATAATCTACTTCTAAAGATATCTCTTTACTAATTGATCAGCAATATTAGAGATTGATAAAATTAAATCAAGTGAAAAAATAAAAATAAGGACGTTACGATGATTAACCGACTAAATCGACATTTAGTCGATTAGCAGGAAACTCATTGAAAATTAAATAGACTATTCGATTTTTCAAAAGTCGACTCATTTCGACTTTCGATTAGTCGACTTTAAGAAGATTTCGTCGAAGTCGATAACATCACTATTTTTAAGAGCGAAAATTTTTTTCAACTTTGAAAATTTAGAAATGAGTTCATCTTTTTTCATGCTTCTCTACTTCTATTGTTCAAACTATTGGCCGTTAGAACCATGAAAAAAAAGTCGCGGTACTTGGTCGTTGGAAGGTCTGTTTTCTTTTTGATGTTAAACATAGTTTTTAAATAATCAAAGGAAGATTTTTATTTTTTATTTTTATGGCTTTATTGTGTTTTACTTAAGCTTTTTTTTTAATGCCAGTCGAATTCATGATACACACAAAAATCAATCGAATTTCTCTCATGTTACTTGCCCTTTACTCTGAAAATACATCGTTAACTCGGTTTTCAAATTACGCTGGTCATGCCTAGTTAGCAAGTCAAGTATTATCAAACAAGTACTACGAACCTGGTTGGTATCAACGCTATATAAAAACATGGGGATTAGCTGCGATGTGGATTTCATTCGTAGCTGCTGATCTCCTATTAAACCACATTAAACAAACTGGTTCAAACAGGAGAGTTACGGATTTCAGTGGTTAAAATAATTTACTAAGAATCTTAAAGGAAGAGGTGCTAGATCCTGTTTTAATGAGAGGACAAACAGACAGTAATGATTAGGAGTGGTATGTTATTGCTTCTCTAAATGCAAGAAACTTTGATTCCAAAGAGTTTTTTTATGCTAAAAGGAAATATAACTTTCTGGTTTCACTCTACTGGGACGAAAGAAAATTCGGAGGAGGAGCATGGCGAGACTTAAGGAGAGAATACAAAAATGCAGCTGCTAACAATTTACTTATTTACATAAATATTGAGTTTTGTTTTGCTACCAATGATAGCCAGTATTTGGATATGGCAAAAAAAGTATGGCGATGGTTTCTTAATTCTAGGATGGTTAATTCTTTAAATCTGATTAATGATGGTTTGACTTCCAATTGCCAAAATAATCAACAGTTTGAATTTAAGATTCGTATTGAGTAAAGATATAAAAAAAAACAAAAAACAAAAAACAAAACAAAAAAATAAGAGATTCAAGTCACTCGAAATTTAATGGAATTAAAATAAAATTACAGTTAAAAAAAGTTTTTCTTTGGTTAATTTTAAGTCGTTAGCTGGACTTACCGACTAATGGCTCATCTCAATCCTTTAGAAGCTAATTCCAAATAAACTTTGCACTATTTTAAAAAAATGGTATTATTTACACTACTGCAAACAATGGTATTGTGTATGGTCTTATTGTATAGTTGTATTTAAACACCATGAGTATGGCTCGCGGTGCCAAAAGAACTCTCTATTACGGGTTTTTGGTTAGTTCATTGCTAATAATTTATATACCTGCTGTTAGTTTGTTCTAATGCGAGAATCCCTATAAAAGATTTATAGGAACAGCGTATGACTTTGGAGAAAAAATAGTCTTTTGGGGTTTTGAGATAATTGATTTTGAACGCTGAGCTGCATTTGCCTGTCAATTGTTTATTTGATTTCTCACTAAGTATTTTTTTGAAATTCTTTTGAAAGAAACTCATTTTTTTATTAATCATCGTACATATAAATGTTGCCGTTTATATTCAATTTATATTATGTCTAAAATATTTTGAAGACTGCGTTTTTTAACAAATAATGTTTCGCCAGTTAGTTTGCAGTTTGACGCTGTAGTAAGGTTGATTAGGTATGGGTTCGAGGGTTATGTGGGAAGATAAATGTGGATGGTGGGATTGAGGTTGGGCTACTTGGTTATGAAAGAGCAAAGTTTTAGGGATAGTTTGGTTAGGAATGAACATGGCTTAGTCGTTGAGCGGATTAGTTGATTTTTTATCATCCTTAATATATTCTATTAAGCAATATATTTCAATAAATGTTGAAGTGTGTAATGATTAGTACAATTCTATTCATTAAGTTTATAAAATACACATAATGCCCTCTTACTCTACCTGTAGTGTTCAATACTCTTTTTAGAGTATTGAACACTACAGGTAGTGTAAAAGAGAAGATCTCTTTTTATTCTTCTTCTTTAAGCAAATATCTCTTCTTCTTTATTTCAAACAGCGATTACATCCGTTTACTTAAATTAGCATTTCTTCTGACTTCTGTCTAGTTCTTTTTTTTCTTTTTCAATCACAAAGGTTCTCTCTCTTAAAAATACTAATTAGAAGCCTTCTTAAAAACTCCCATTCAATTCCCTATAATATGCAGTTTTCCTTTCCCTCTAACTCCTTTTATCTTTTCTCCACAATATTCTATTTTTTGACCTTTTAAAGTTTTTGCTAGATTTCGGTTGAAATATCGATTCATCATTTATGCATCATTTATCTTCGTGTTTACAACTTTTCCCAGCTTTTTATTATTTTTCTTTCAAGTGATAGATTGGGTGATCATCGTGTGTACCTCTTTTTTTATCATATTTTTAAATCAAACTCTCCCAGCTCACAATATTCACGCCGTTAAAATTAAAAGTCGAGTTCCGGTACGAGCAAGTGCATGTAGTGGTATTCCACATCCGTTATAATAGTTACCATTTATACGTAAACGGCGCACTGTTGAAGATTTAAATGATAAAAAATCGCCTTCTGTAAACTTTAAGAATATTCAGAACTTAATTACAGTCAATTAGGTTTGAGATTACTCGAGAGCTTTCCACAACATTTTGGAATGTGTCAGGGTGTTCTGGAATGTTCGGGAGCAATCCCAATATAAAGCAAGAATCGTCGTGCGTTTAAACGTCACAACCTTATTAGTGACGAACGGAAAAATCGAAAAAGAGGTGCTGTGTAGTTCAGGGAATGAAAAATAAGCAGAGAGGTGTGAGTAGTCAAAGTGAAACAGTGCCTAAAATTAAATCGAAAATAAAGTGTGAAATAGTTTTTGTATTTGTTAATAAAAGTTGAATTGATTTGAAAGAGTTGGTTTTGCACTTTTGAAACAAAAAAAAAAAACGAAAGCATAAGTTACAGCGAAAACGAAAACGAAACAGTCGAGGTTCTGTGAGTTTACGCACCCAACAAATGAGAATGAGCACCTTTTGAAGGAACCGAAGAACAGCTAACAGCCGAAAAGCCGAAGAACTGCGAAATAAACGAGTCAAGGTATCATGAACTGAAACTCAATATTATAATAAAAGACTGTGATCCCAAGCCAACCATGTAAAAATTACAGCCCAAATTTGAATTATTCCACAACGAACCGACGAAAGAATACAAACCCAAGCACATCTAAATCTGTAAAACGGGTAACATTTGCTAATTTAACAACGCGAAAAAATCAGTTCATAAGCACTATAAATCAGTTGTATGATTGGAAATACTCTACTAATACCTCTGGAAACATGAAGTTCTACAGGGAAAACACAAGAATCAAAACCCTTTCTTTGAATTAAAGTCTACGGTGCCGCTTCCACATGACTTCTTTCGATCAACAGTAACAAAGATAAAGCTTATTCCATTCAATGACTTGTCAATCAAAATATTGGATCATTACTACCACTACCCAATGATGACAATAATCCTCTGCAAGTATATTTTATTAAAAAGGAGGAGAGAAAAACGGATCAACGGTGCACAAATATCCGTAGAATGAGACGAGAAATAATCCATGATGATTAGAGAACAATTGATTCATTACAAGATGAGAAGTGATGACAAGTAAACAGTACAAACTATGACGACCAAAGAATATAACAAACACCTATATGTCTCAACCTGAAAATCGATAAAATCAGGTGATTTTGCAACGCAAAGAAGTTCAGTGCAGAAACACAAGGATTTATTTGCATGACTGGAACAGTTCGGTTACCACCACTGGAAGCAGGAATTTTTATATTGCGTGTCTGGGGAAACATTAGAATCAAAACACTTTTTTTCAAAAAATAAAATCGCACAAAGCCTGATTCAAAATGGCTTCCTTAAATCAACACTAACAGGATTATCTCTTCCAGTAACACTAACAGATGTGATGTCCATTCAAAAACAGTTCTATCAGAATATGTGATCACTACTGCCATCATCCAATGAAAAGCATAATACTCTGCAAGAACATGTTATCGGAAATGAAATTCATCAACGATGCACAAATATCAGTGGGTTTATACGAGAAATTTTCTTAAAAGTTCAGAGAACCATACACGGACAAAGCATTGCAGAAAAACACATTTCAGGAGTCTTATAAGCATACAATATATAACTAAAATGCGTGGGAGAAACTATGTACGGCGGATTTGACTGACGTAGTTCCATGAGAAAATGTAAATATAGCAGAAGTGTTTTTTTTTTTTCTGAGCATGTTTGAAATATAAATTGAACACAAAATTTTTGTAGAGCAGATTTTAAATGAGTTAAAAGAAAGATTTTAAAATTGTAACGTTGTGCTGCCTGCGAAAATGCTACAAGTTAACCGGGCAGTAATGGATTCATCTACGAAATTTTCGGATTTCTTCAAAAAACATGATGGGACGTCCGATGCTACAACTTGGCTGCAGCGAACCAAAGTGATTGCGAAGATGCAAGACGTTGAGTTGACAGTACTCTTTCCTGTCTTGTTACAAAGTGATGCTCACGCAGTCTACGTTGGCTTGGGAGAAGAAGACAAAAAAGATGCGAATAAAATTGAGGATGTCTTGCTGCAAGCTTTTTCTTTGGATGCTACACAGCATATGAACTGCTTACGAAGCGATGAGGAACGAGTGGACGTCTATTTGGCAGTCTGAAACGTTTGTCGTTTCTTGCAAAGTTGCCAGATGAGGCGGTTCGACTGGCGTTTGTTTTTGGATAGCCGGAAGCAGTTTCTTCTAGATTTAGGGCTGCAAAAGAAACCATTGACGTGATGTTGCCGAAAGTAAGGGTTGCTTTGAATCGAAATATATAAGGAAATGAGTCTGAGCCATTGATACTTTTCATTACTTTTTCTATACTTAAGGATGCTAAAATTGATGCGTTGGTTAACATTTCATATCGTGTTCTTGGACAAAAATACTTTTCCTATACTTAAGGATGCCAACATTGATGCGTTGGTTAACATTTCTTATGTTTGTTTTTGGCTCATCGATACCTTTTCAATACTATATAGGTGTCTTTAAAAAGCATCATCTAATATATTTTTTCATGAAGAAGTATAAAAATTAATCATGTTATTTGTATACCTAAAGTTCTTCAAGATGTCGTGTTAAACTTGGTTTATTAAGCAAGACTGCTAAGCAGGTCTTGTTTTGTAAACTCCAATATCCAAGGTTCTGTGAGTGCTATCATTAAATAGGATTCTTTTGTTGGCTTGTTATTCTTAAAAACTTTATTTTTAAGAATGTTACCACAAGGTGTTAATAATGCTTTGAAAGTCAAGACCTTCATTCAATTTTTTCAAGACGTAAAGGCACAAGTGACCGCAATAAGAGGTATTACCAAACTGCACTCTTTCGCTGTTGTAATAAACAGGGCTTTTTAAATAGTTAACCAGTTCAACAAGAGGAGGTTGAGCGTATGAATCAAAGCTGTATTTTTTATTACCGTCTTTGTACCAGCACACCCAATGAAATCCTCCAGTGCTTGAATCACCAGTGTTTGCAATACCGCATTCTTTACTTCTTGGTTTTTTTGGTAACTCGTCTCTTACAAGAACACCTCTAAAGTTTTCTAATTCTAACTGTTTAGCAGCCTTTATCAGTTGAAAGTCGGTTAAGGCCTCGTTGGGTAAAACAATTCCTTCTACGTCAATCCATTGAAAGTCGATCATTTTTTAAAAATTTGTTGAAAAGTTAAGCTTTTTAGTTTCTTTGAAACCGTATTAGAGAATGGATCCTAAAATGGGTATGCTATTGAAGGGTGAATTGGGTCCGAGGAGTAAACCAGAACCGGAAACAAGAGTGCTAACAAGCGTACCGAGCAA
>QPEY01000098.1:187353-212890 GCA_014706445.1 Hydra viridissima | reverse complement strand
GTATTCGCTTCCGTAAGTGGTGTTCAAATATCGGAACGATTTGCAGTAAAGTTTGAAAAGAGGGATGGAGGCAGGAATGGAAGCAAGAGTTGAAATGAATGGTTGAATCCAATACGTGATGGCTGTGGCATTTCTGTTGACCAGTTGAATGGAGACGTCGTTTCTGAAAGGCATGTCCAACGTGAAATATCCTCCCAAGGAAGTGGTGTTAAACATGTTGCATCCCTGCAAACAGTTGGCGTAAAAAGCTCCTCCCAATGGTGAAAAAAGCAAATCGGTGGCAAGACCGGTAGCGTCCACGCCGATTCCTTCAGTTGTTTCTGCATAATTCCCCACATTGATTTCTCCGTCAGTGAAGAATCGAATGAAAACTTGACCAGGAATATTGGTTCCAGAGGTGCTGTATAAAGCCAGCCACAACCTTCTCAGCACACCGGATTTTCCGGAAAACGCAAACACGGGAGAAGTGGTTAACGCTGCAACGGTCTGTGACTTGAATCCCAAACTGGTGAAACCGGATCCTTTAACGGCACTGGTGAAACTCGATTCTTGCAACAGCAAGTCGACGTAACTTTTTGTCGCTCCGTCTTGCGCGCTGGAGGGATCGAGCACATTGATCAATTTATGGGAATTCAAATTCAAGTCGGAGGTTCCGATCGATGATCCTGATGCATGCGTGTCGACGTAATTTTTGGTGGCTGAATCTGAAGCGGAAACAGGTTCCGACAGATTGGTTAATTTGTGAGAAGTCATGTTGATATCGGTGTATGAAATATTGTTGTAAGAGACTTTGGTGTCGACGTAGCTTTTTGTCGCTGCGTCTTTTAAATTGGTTGGATCGGAAACGTTGATCAATTTGTGAGAGTTCATGTCGATGATTCCAGTGATCGTGCTTGTCCCGTCTGTTTTAACGCACAGACTTGAGCTGACGTCGACGTAATTTTTTGTCGCGGCGTCATGAAGAGCTGTCGGCTCGTTCAAATTGATCGCTTTGTGAAAATTCAAATCCAAGTCTGCAGCTCCAATCACCGTTCCTCCACCTGACGCATGCGTGTCGACGTAATTTTTTGTGGCCGCGTCGTGCGAGTTGGTTGGTTCTGCCAGGTTGATGATTTTGTGAGAGTTGAAATCCAAATCAGCAATGATGGTGCTGTTTCCATCTGTCCTGACATACAGATCGCTTGAAATAGAGGTTGAATAAGGGTTGTATAAATAACGACCCAATTCTGATCTACCAAATTTGTCAATCATTTTATATGCCTCAGATTTTATTTTTTCAGATCCCTACCACAAGGTATTGATAATGCTTTGAAAGTCAAGACCTTCCTGTAATTTTTTCAAGACGTAAAGACACAAGTGACCACAATAAGACGTATCACCAAACTGAACTTGCTCGCTGTTGTAATAAACAGGGCTCTTCAAATAGTGAACCAGTTCGACAAGAGGAGGTTGACCGTAAGAATCGAAACTGCATTTCTTAGCACCGTCTTTGAACCAGCACACCCAATGAAATCCGCCTGTGCCTGAGTCTCCCGTATTCACAATGCCACATTCTTTTCTTCTCGGTTTTTTCGGCAATGTGTCTCTATCAAAAACACCTCAAAAGTTTCTTATTTTCAGCTTTTTAACATCCTCTATCAATTGAAAGTTGGTCAAAGCCGCATTTGGCAATATTATTCCTCCTACGTCAATCATTTTTAAATTCGTGTAAAATTTAAAAATCATTTATGATTTCCATGGATCTGAAGGATCTAAAAATTCAAAGAATTTCCATGGATCCTTTGGATTTAAAAAAGGTCTTCGTCAGATTCCTCCAAATCCAAATCGCCCATAATGCTTTGAACAGAAGGAGCATTTTTAGTAATGAACACTTCTGGAAGCTTGACTTGAATTGACTCGATCTGAGAGCTAATAAAAACGCCTTCAATTCTCAAAGACGCAATAGCAAAACACCTTTGACGAACATACTCCAATGGATCTGCTTTGACCATCTTTTTGTTCTTCTTTTTGCAAAACAAAGAAGTAATGCTCTTTTCTTTTGTATACAACTTTCCGAAAAATATGGGAGACGCGTTTGGCATCTCAGATTTGTTTTTAAAAATGGACAAATACTCTTTCATTATTTTTTTCGTTCTTCCTCCTTTTTTCAACAAGGCTGCCTTAAGGCTGACTTGCTCGCGAAGAAATTTTGATATTTTTTCAGTCATCTCTATGAACTTTTCTTCTTCTGCTGTCATGCCCTTTTTATTGTCGAAAGCAACAAAAGACATGGAATATCCCGTCAACTCTTTCGTTTCCACACTGCGATTTTCAAACACACCCAAAGAAAACAAAACGGGGGTTCTTAAAATAAAAGGACCTTTTCCATTGGCATACTCGTAATACAGCGGAATCTTTTGGTACTGAATGGGCTTTGTGGCTGCGTAAATCTCCCCGGCTATTAATTTACTCTCATCAAAATTCTCAATCGTCACGAAGTTCAACTTTTTCAATGCGAAAGAAATTTTTTTAGATCATTTTCGGATCCGACGCTTTTGATTGCTCTTTGACTTTATTTATTTTTCTTCGAGCATACTCAAATACATCCTCCCGTTGTATGCCACTTTTTTCAAAACGAATCCCTCCACACTTTATTTTCAGCTCCCATTCATCCTTTCGACGAATAATGGTGAAATCTAAATCATTTTCGAAGCTGTAAATCTTGTAATGGTACTTTTCTTCATAAGGCGAATAATAATACGACTCCTCGTAATCTTCCGTCTTAAGGTACTGATTTATAAAGGGCTCAAACAAAACCATCATCTTGCTCATTTTTTAATGGACCTGAAAATTTATTTTGTTGAGAAAATGACCAATGTCACTCGAAAGCAAACTAATCAATTCTTTATTGTCCACCCACGAATTAAACGAGTCTGGATATCCCAACCATTTGACCAATGATTTTTTATTCGTCTTGCGAACGATTTTTTCAATCCTGAAAATATCCTGGTGCGTCTTTTGCATCTCCTGCTCATAAAAAGTACCTTGAATTTCTTCACCGTTAGCATCAGCGATTTTATACGTGGGCGGATCCGTATACTGAACTTTTGATACGGTAAAAACCTCCTCAGTTCATCTTGGCGTGTACCCTTTTTCAAAATGAGACTTCTTTTTTACAATCCTCACTTGATCACCCATAGAAAATTTCGGTTTTGCTGGTAATGTTTGATCCTTTCCATACAGATTCCACCATACCCTACCTTTTTTCTTTTCATCGCTGGCTTCCACTGGTGTCATCTTGATGGAAGAGTGCTTTGTGTTGTTGTAATTTTCCACCATCTCATCCAAAACGTCAACGTATTTATTGGTATTGTTGGCTGAAAAATATTTAAACATCCTCTCTTTCATCGTTCTGTTCCATCGCTCGACGACGCAACTTTTTTCCTCGTTTTCAGTAGAGTACAATTGAACACCCAACGCTTTCACGTGCTTGTTGTAAAATTCTTTTCCTTTATCTACCCACAATTTGATGCACTTTCTTTCTTGGAATATCTTTTTCAACGCTTCAGCCACTTCAAGTCCGGTTTTACTTTTTAACGGAACAATCCATCCATACTTTGAAAACACGTCAATCACCATGAGCAAATATTTTACACCGTTGTTGAATTTTGAAAACGATTTCATATCGACCAAATCTGCAGCCCATATCTCATCGATGTCGTTCACAATCACCGTTCTTCTTTTAAAATGGTGAATGACAGGTTTATGAAGCTCCTCTGCAAGCTGGTCCGTCCATTTCAGAGGCATTTTTTTTTTTTAGATTCTTTAGATCGCTTCGAATTTTTAGATCCAACACCCAATCCAAATTTAGCTTTGGCTTTGATCACCGGCGTAATGAGCTTTCTCTCATTAATCTCTCTTTGAGTGGGGTTTGGAATGGAGTTCATTTCTTCAAGCATCATTTGATCAGCCACATTCCTGTTTTGTCGGTCGTTAAAATATTTATAAGCCAAATCATGGTGATACGCTGCATTGTCCACTCTGTCTACCGGCTTGCTCCAATCTTGATACATGTCCGTAGAAGTCAGTCGCTTGTCCAGGTTTGTGCCGGGTCCTGCAAAGTTCATCCCAGGAATATGCATTTCTCCTGGAAATTTTGCCCATGGAAGCTTCACTTTGCTCGACAGCTTATTGATCGATTCGACCAAATCACCTCCTCTTGTAGCAGATGATCTCGAAGAAGATGATCCATCGAGCGCATGCGAAGAAATAAATTGGCATTTGGTCGTTCCGCAAGAGTCGCAAGTCCCTTTCAACATAGGTCTATTGTTTTTTGTCATCTCCTTTTTCAAGTGAATGGTTTCAGTTTCTCTTTTGCATTTAACGCAGTACATTTTAAATACAAGAAAAATATTTTTTATCTCAATACAAAATGGAAGTCATTGATTTGTCATGGAATATCGGAAAAACCAAAAGATACAACAACAAGCTTTTGCCAAGAAGCATTCGAGGAATCATCGTCGGAAAGTCCGGTTGCGGAAAAACAACCTTACTGCTCAATTTATTGCTTAGACCTGGATGGCTGGATTATAACCACTTGCAAGTCTTTGGCAAATCCCTTTTCCAACCCGAATACAAAATACTCAAAAAAGCCTTTGAGAAGAAACTACCAAAAGAACTCATTCTACAATTATTCAACATTCAAAGCCAAATTGAAAAGCTAAACTCCAGTCCTGAAGACGTCATTGATGAAATATCGAAAGAATGGGACGGAGAAACAGACATGGAATGCCAATTTTTCGAAAGTGAAGAAGACGTGCCTGAACCTGAATCCTTAAACTCAACCAAAAACAACTTGATGATCTTTGACGATTTGCAACTCACCAAACAAAACAAATGCGAAAAATATTACATCCGAGGAAGACACTCCAACGTGGACTGCTTTTACCTCTCTCAAAACTATTTCTTACTCCCAAGACAAACCATTAGAGAAAATGCCAACTTTATTTGCCTCTTTCCTCAGGACGATAAAAACATCAACCACATTTATCAAGATCACGTTTCCAGCGACATGAAAAAAGAAGAATTTAAAAAGTTTTGCAAGTATTGCTGGTCTCAACCTCACGGATTTGCTGTCATTGATTTGTCCTCCAAAAAAGACCATGGAAAATACAGAAGCGGGTTGGACGATTTTTATTTTCCAAACGTATAAAAAACATGTCTGGATTTTATTTGCTTGCTAAATCTAAAAAAGATCTTCCCACCGTATCAAACAGCTCCATCAAAACATACTTTGAAAGACCCATCGAGCTGGATTTAAACAAACAGTACGAAATGGCTCTTGTAGGACTTGAAACCTATCGAAGCTATCCCAACATCACCTCTAAAAATAACGTTTTCAGATACAGCCCAAACGCTGGATCGAACAGTTACACCATCTACATTCAAGAAGGATCCTACGAAATCAACCAGCTCAACGAGTACCTTCAAAATGAAATGCAAAAACAAACAGGAAACTTGTACAGAGTAGACGGAGTCACCATTACAGCAAACGAGTCTTCGTTAAAAGCCGTATTAAAATTTGGAAAGCCTACAGCAACGACAAAATACTGGGTTGATTTCAACGTCAATAACAGCATAGGTTCGCTCCTCGGATTCGATAGAAACGAATACACCTACGTCGAAAAAAAAGAAGACCCTGTCGACCCTAATAAAGTCACAAGCGTCATCGACACTTACGAGTCTGAAAACATCGTGAGAATTGAAGAAACTGCAGTCATTCGAGTCACCAACGACATTATCGGCTCGTCTTATTTAGACGGAAGAACAACTAAAGACATTTACTCCTTTTACCCACAAGTTGAACCCGGAACCAAAATTGTTGAAAAACCTTTTCACCTCATTTACCTTCCCATCGTTGTCAGCAAAATTTCAAGAATGGAAACACAAATCGTTGATCAAGATGACCATTTGATCGATTTTAGAGGAGAAGACATCATTGTCAGATACCACATCAGAGAAAAAATATCATCCACTCTACACGATCTTTTCTCCGGAAGGGCTTTCAGTCGATAAATTTCACTTGTGAAATTCGCGGATTCAAAGAATCTGAAAAAAAAAATTTTTTTCCTATTAAAAATGTATCAAAAGATCAGTCTCAACATTTCGAAAGGTCAAGCCGACAAAATTAAAAAAGCCTTGCATGATAAAACTGCAACCAGCATAAAACTCACTCATCAAGACTTGAACGGCGAACATGTTCTCGCTGTCACGCAAACCCAACTCAACCAAATTGCAAAAGCCAATGAAGCTTGAAAAGGTGTCACCCTCAAACTCAGCAAAAAACAACTCATGCACAACGCAAAAGTTGAAGGTGGATTCATCGGTGCCCTTTTACCTTTACTAGGAATTATCGGAAGCACCATCGTTACAAAAGTCGTCCCTGCTCTTGCCACTGGACTGTTAGGTGGAGTCGGAGCCTCTGCCGGTTCTGCTATGGTCGACAAAATCGCTGGACGCGGTATCGTTTACTTAAGAAAAGACGGAAAAGGACTAAAATTATCCAGATTTGGATCAGGTATATACCTAAACCATTGGAATGGAAACACTCAAGGCGATGGGCTTTACATCAAGAATAAAAAAGCATACGATCGGATTGGCTCTGGAGAAGAAGAACAATTCTCCGGTCTTGGTTTACTGCTCGGTCCCAATTCACCCTTCAATAGCATACCCATTTTAGGGTCCATTCTTTAGAATCTTTGAAAACGTTCTTGTTTTTAAAGAAAATACACCTTTATCGTTCCTATTTCTCCTTCAGACGAAATCATTAACGTCTCTCCCACATACACATCCAACACGCTAGAAAAAGAAACGATTTTTGAAACCCGATACAACTGATCAGACTTACGCACCAAATCCAATTTCTTATCCTCGCTCTCTTCTCCAAACTTAAAACTCTCACTAATAACACCGCTTGTCTCCATTGAAAATATCAACACACCTTTCTCTAAACACACTCTAAACTCCGATGTCGGCTTTACCATCTTACACATTTCGCTAAACTGACTAGCCGAAACTCTTCTCGTACACCAAAAAGAATAGCGCTCACTCAAACTCACGCTTTGAACGCTTTCCGTAGCCACCTTAATATTATACGCAAACTGGTCTAAAGTTCTCACGGCGATTTCAAAACTTCCCGCACTCAAAAAAGTCAACTCGCTTCCATTTTTCACCGTTTTAAACACCTTGCTCACATAACTCTCAACACCTACATGCAACGGTTCCTCAAATAAAAACACGTACTCATCAAAACGATCTGAAAAAAGATTCACCTCAAACATTAAATTTATCGTTGTTTTTGTTCTCACACTTATACCTTCTTTACTTATTCGCAAACACACCATCCTCATATTTTTGAACAAAAGATCAAACATCGCTTTCACTTCACCTGCATTCTTTGTTCGCGCAATAAACATTTTTAAGAAGAAAAGAAATTTTTTAAATCACAAAACAAGGTAAGAAAATAAAAAGGTAAGAAAAGCACACATCTTTTATTTGAAACAAATTCTTCGAATTTTTTGGCATCTTAAAGGGTACACAAATAACATGATTATTTTTATACTTCTTATCATAAAAATTTTTAAAAAGATGCCATCTTCGATAATCAACACACCCAATATATAACGCTATCAATGAGCTAGAACCCGCAAATAATATTTATTCGTTTATGAAAAGGAAGATTGTACTCGAGACTCGAACGATTCATTGTAAATTATTGAAACATCTGAGGTTAAAATTAAACATCAAATTATAGGACCTATTATAACCAAAGTCAGGAAATTGTAAAAATGTTTAAAAGGTCCCCAACAAAAAATGAAAGTTATTTGCAAAAGTACGTAAAAATTGAGTTTGGAAAGGTTATCCATTTAATCATGGATTGCAAAACCCGATGGAGCAGCTTGTTGCTTATGCTTGAAAGATTTGGCAAGCTAAAATATTGTGTTAAAAAGGAATTTCTAGATTTAGAATTGGATTCCAACTTTGATAATTCAGTTAAGATGAACGAAAACGAATATCGAACCATATTAGATTTAGTGGTACTTTTGACTCCCGTTAAAGCAACTGTGGAAGCACTTTGTCGACGAGACGCAACTTTAATTACAGCTGGCATTGCCTTAGAGCTTATATTGACCAAAGTAAAATAACAACAATCCGAAATTGGAAAACAATTGTAAGCCGCTTCTAGTCACCGAATTAAAGAGAGGAGAACACCATTAAGCAGCAGAGTTTATTATCTTCATAATGGCCAGGCTACTTCATCGAAAATCCCCGATGTTTTTGTACCAAATAAAAGTGCCCAAAATAAAAGCAATATAATAAACCTAATAAAGCGTCTAAGCTCGGCAGATATAACTACATCAGCAGACGTGAATAAAGATAGTGATGCTCAAATGAGCGAGATTTTATCAAGCAAGGAGTGTGAAAATAAAATTAAAACTGTTATTGAAGAATTAAATGAAGTTATGGGAAAAGGATTGGCAGTAACACAAACACTACCTATAAGGGTAGAAAGTATAATTTCTAAAATTCAAAGAGAAATGTCGCTATTTAAAAGTGATCCAACAAGAGGTAATCATCTTCAAAAAGCATATGATAATATACTATCTATACGGACAACAAGTGTGGAGTCCGAATGAGCATTCTCAGTGGCTGGTTTTTAATGGTCAAATAATCGAACGGGGTTAAACGACAAAATGATTGACGCTTTCAAAAATGAGTTTAGTTAATGTATACTCATGTATATTCATATTATTTTTACTTATATTGTGTTATCTTTTAAATTCATTTTTTTATATCTTAAATTACTTAGATAAATTAGTAAATGAACTATTTTCGTTAACTAAAAAATGAAAAATGATTAATTTGTTAATAATAAAATTGTATTATCAATAAATTAATCAATTTTCAGTGTTTAATGAGTACTTAAAAACTTTTTCTTCACATGCTTCATCGCCAATAATTTTATCTGCTTTCTTGATCCTCAAGGATCACAATCAAGAGCAACAACCTTCAGAGTATCTAAGGGGTATCCGTCGTTCTCGATTGCTCCTCCACAGGGGCATTTCGGTTTCCCGGACCTCGTCGCCAGTCTCCACATGATTCGTGTCCTCGCTTGCCGGCGTGGCACGGTGGTCCTTTTTCATGATCTATGGTTTCAAAAGGTATAGGATTTATCTTCAAGTAATCGGTTGTAATGACACTCATTGAATACCTAGATAACCAGGCAAACAAAATAAATCGTTCTTAGAACTCAAGGCCCACCTCGAAGTGAACAATTTAACCCAAAAGTTGTACTTCTTTACCGAGCTTACGCTCAGTAGTTTCAGGCAATTTACAAGCGCCCTTTCAAAGTGAATTTAAGTGTACATAAAACTGTTATTTTAATATTTTTTTGAAATGGAAGTCGAGCGAACAGTTATATATTTACAATATTATAAAGCAATAGTTGTATCTTTGTTGATAAAAAAATTATTTGATTGTAAATATGATGATAGATTAGAACTAAAATAAGAATTTGTAAAGATTTTAACAGAGTAGAACTTCTGGGATTGTTCGGAATTGTTACTAAACTATTTTTTTTATTGTTACTTTATTTATTTATCTCTCAGAAAAAGTTACTCATGTGTGCTCGAATGTTCTCTTTCTATATTTTTTTAATTTTTGTAGGTTCGATGGCGTGTCGTGTGAGAAAACGAGACATTTTTGAAGTATGGCGAAAAGAAAGAAATTTTTATACAGTGATGAAATTTGTTGAAGAAACAATTAACTTTATTAGTAGTGACACTAAAGAAGGGCCTAAAGTGAGTTTTGAAAAACAATTATAATTTGTGTGGCGAATTTGCCAAAAAAATAAAACAACGATGTCGCTCAGTTGACAAATTTTTAAACCACAACGAAGACTGGTTGGACAGTGATTTTGTAATTTTTAAGTGCTTAGAGGAAGGTGAAAAGACTGAAAACACAGGGTGTCCAAAAAAACATTTCGGAGAATGCAGTCATTCCGCGAAAACTAGGAGAGTGAAAGATCTCGTTGAAGGTAGGACATCTGATGAGCTTTCTCTAGCTACTTGAGTTAAATTAAGGCAATTGAGGGTAAAAGGGATGCTGCAAAAGTTATTGATATGGTTTTGTCACCTTCCAGTTTACCAAGAAGAGCTACCAAAGTAAAAAAACGTATTTTCACTGAAAATAAGGCTCTCATAAAAATGACAGCAGAGCGTGCGTTAGCTCTCTTTGTTGATAATAAATTTACAAAGAATCAATACATCGATATTCAACAGACCTCTAAATCGCACAACGCTGACATTTACCCACCATACAATCGTTTGTTGGAGGCGAAGAAGCAATGTTATCCCGATGACATCAAAATAAGTGAAGTACCTGCCGAAGTTTCATTAAAATCACTAGTGAACCACACAGTTCAAAGACTTTTGAGTGCACAGAGAGATGTTTTAAAAGCAAGGCAGCAGGATTTTGATCCCAAAAAACTAAATATTTTATTCAAGTGGGGTTGTGATGGTGCATCGGGTCATAGCCGATATATGCAAGGTTTTGAAACGAACGATAGTGACGATTCGAGCATTTATTTTGTATCTATGGTTCCCCTTATATTGACTGCTTCATCGGTAAGTGGGTCATGTGATTTGATTCTGTGTAATAATCCTGTACCTTCATCAACAAAATATTGTCGTCCCATCAAAATAATGTTTCACAAAGAAACACGTGATTTTGTAACACAACAAGTTGATAATGTTAAAAAAGAAACACAGGATCTGAGCTCCAGTGAGGTTATTGTGGAAGGAGTGCAATTTAAAATACAATCGACGTTTTCACTAACGATGATCGATGGTAAAACTTGCAGCACTCTTTCCAATACAGCTGCTCAAAATTGTCATATTTGTGGTGCATCACCAAAAATAATGAACAATCTAGAAGCAGTGCGAGCAAGACCGATAAATAAAAATGCTCTTCAATTAGGACTATCAAGCTTACATGCTCGGATTAAATGCATGGAATGTATCCTCAATATATCATACCGTTTAGATATTAAAAAATGGAGAATTGAAAAAACACAAAAAGATATAACAGAAAAAGAAAAAAGGAAGTACAAGAAAATTTGAGAAGAGAATTGAATATTTTAGTTGATTTACCAAAACAAAGCTTTGGCACAAATAATACAGGGAATGTGGCTCGTACTTTTTTTTACAACCCAGAGCTAGCCTCACAAGCCACAGGGGTAAATAAATCTCTTATAGAAAGATTAGGTACAATTCTCCGTACAATTAGTTCGGGGTTTGCAATAAATATACCAGTTTTTGAAAATTTTACCATGCAAACTGCTGATTTGTACATTCAAGAATACTCTTGGTACTACATGCCGCAAAGTTTACACAAAATTTTGATGCATGGAAGCCTCATTATAAAATTAGCCATCCTACCAATTGGTACACTGTCAGAAGAGGCTCAGGAGCATAGAAATAAAGACATTCGAATTTACAGAGAGTTCCATGCAAGAAAATTTTCCAGAAAAGAAAATGTGGAAGACATGTTACATCTACTTCTTATAAGCTCTGACCCTTTAATCTCTTCTGTAA
This sequence comes from Hydra viridissima, assembly GCA_014706445.1. NCBI lineage: Eukaryota > Metazoa > Cnidaria > Hydrozoa > Anthoathecata > Hydridae > Hydra > Hydra viridissima. The sequence continues at coordinate 201,257 of QPEY01000098.1, read as the reverse complement.
GGAGAGAAAAGCCAAAATCTAGTGACAGTTTTCCACAATCAGTTTTAGCCTTGCTAAGAGAAGCTGAAGACTTGTAGACAAAAATTGTTTTCACATGTTATAAAAATGTAATAAAATATTGGAAAAAATTGGTTACTATGTTTTCTTTTTTTTAAACATTAAATTTAATACCTACTTTGCAAATACATTGTTTTATTTTAGTTTAGAAAAACAAAACTAAAATCGGTTTGATTTGAAATTACTCCCCAGCAAAATAAAACAAGTTTTATAAAATGTTATTTTTAACATTGTTTTTAAATATAGAATTAAAATAATACAAAACTTATAGTGCTTAATATTTCTAAGAAACGATAACTTAACATAGCAAAATAAAAATCATCATTTTTTAATTTTAATATCAAACAAAATAAAGAATAAATACTTAAATTACAGTTCTTAACAAATAAAGACGTTTTAAGAAATATAAATGTTTTGCTAGATGTAGACAGATTTCATTTCTAAGAAAATAACTGTAGAATATTGAATCCCCGAAACTTAGGGAATTCAAAGTTTTAATCCTATTACCTGTAGAGAGTAAAAGTGCACCTTACTTACGACAATTGCCATGAAATTACTATCTTTGCTACCATAACTAACCAAGGTAATTCTTGCATTTTACATATACAACAATGTTTTAGCTGTATACGAACTTTCAGTCCCTTATTTTGTGGTGTAATACTTTTGCAAACATAGATCGCCGAAAAGGACCACTGTACGTGGTCTCCATGTTTCCGCCACAACTTGTACTATTATTGCCAACCTCTATTTCTACATCTGTCACATTGTTTATTCGAGTTTGCTGCGTTCCGCTTCTCGGTCTGATTTACTTTACGTAACGTAGCATTCCTTCCACATCGACCACTTGTTCCGATACATCCCGAGTAATGGTACCTGGACACCATTTCGTCATACATCGTGTCTCAGGTAGCTTCAGCCACACACTCTTGCCAACTTGTGAGTTTAGAGGCACATTGATCGACAGCTCGGCCTTTCCGTCCAATCCTTTGATCCTTCCGGCAAAGGCGTGCAGTTTATTCATCGGACTTACTCCCTCTTTGCCAATTGAGACGCTGTAACAATAAATAGCCTCCGATATGGAAATATTTGATTGCTCTGCCGCTCTCTTGACAGTTCGGTGGTTTCTTTCAATAATGCCATTCCCCGAAGAACAGTAAGCGGCTCTAAGCTTCAAACGCACCCCCCAACTTCCAAGAAATTTTCTAGCCTCCTCACTTCTGAATGCAGAGTCATTGTCCGTCAATATCTTCTGGTGCTCCCCTTTGGCAAAATATGGGCTGCAACTGCCGAATTAGTGCGATGCTTCCCTGGGAGTGTGGCAGCTGACACCACAGTGCGAATCTTGAACGCCTAAGTCGATCAAGCTCAAGTAACTTTCCCCTCTGTAACGAGTGAAATCCATGCCTATTCTTTTCCAATTTTCGTTGACTTCTATCTTTCCGTGCGTCCACGCCACGGGTGCCGGGTCTATCGATTGGCATGGTTCGCACTTCCGAATCACTTTTTATACATCTTCTTTTGTTGCAGTCGGGAACTTCTTCTGAACGATGTGCAAAGTTCTTCTGACTCCGAAACGTCCAGTTCGCTTGTGTATCTGTCTTTACGCAGCCATGTTGCATCTTCAATAGTGACTCCTCCAATTTGGACAAGAGCTCCTAATGCCAATGAGCAGGCATCAACCCATACTTTGCCCTCATCACCGCGCATTTCCCATTTTCCACGAGCAGGGTCATTTTCTCCCACCCTCTTCAATACTTCTTTTAGCACACACCTCACCCCCACGCCGTGGATCTCATCATCCCACCCATTTGTCAAAGAAACCATCTTCTGCTTAATAAGGCTGCAAGCAGCGCGCAACCAACTGCACACCGGTAAGTGACTCGCGAACTGCCCACAAATGGAGAAGACCGTCCTCCTCGACAAAGTCCGCGGAATTTCCTCCAGCCGATTGCCTCTCGACCACATCAGTTTTTCGCCAACCTTCTTTCCGGTCAATCCGAGCACTCGTGTCCCACTACCATCGATCATCCTTACTTTCCAAGCCATAGTTGGAAAAATGTTTTCTAACGTATTCCATGTCAACCACATTCTCATCAACAAAAATATCATCTTCTTATGTAGATGTCCCTTTTTCACTTTTTCATTTTGTTCAACAATGGCGCTCACTACTGATTTCATGATCATCGTTGCCACATTAAGTCCAAAACTAAGAGGCTTCAGACAAAATCGTTTGCTCTTAAACATCACCGTTTGATACGGCCATAGTGTCTTGTCCGCTTTCAGCTGGAGATATGTTTTTCGCAGGTCGATAATTGCTGGGTTATTACCCAATCGTCTCCACTGCCTTAACCTCTCAGAACAGACGTCCGAATCTCTTGTGAATGCCTCAATGAACCTATTGGTTTCCCTCCAGTCTGGCACCGGCCGCACTTTGTTTTTATTGCGTTGAACCACTGCCTTTAGTGGCAACTGGCCCTTTGGCGGTCCCATCGTATGTTTATCATATTCCAGTAACCATCCTTGCTTTATCCACTCCCGTAATTCGCTCTCATACTCTTGCTTAGCGTCTTCCGGAACCGCGTGAGGAGCAACTGTATTCGCAGATAACTTCGGATAGTCTCCTTTTTTCCATACCCATTTAACTGTCCAATCCACTCCATCGAACACTGCCTCGTGGTCCCGTTCCTTTAGTTTCAAGTCGTGTTTTTTCTTCGTTTTTCGTCATCGCACAAACATTCCCTCAAAACTTTGCTTTACCTGACGGAAGAATAGTAAGCCCTCCTAGCAATCGTATTGAACTCATTCCAAGCATTACATCTGGAAACTTGCCACTAGGACCCGATCCCGCGCAAAGGCATTATCAACCTCAAGTGAAGCCATTGCATCCAACACATCTTTGAACATCGCCTCCGATTGTTGTAACCTTTACATCGCTTGATCGCTTCAGTTGGTCGTTCGAAATCAATTTTTGAAAAATAATCCTCGTTGAGCATCCAGTATCGACAACAGCTTTCGCATTTCTACCATCAACCTTGTTTTGGATGATCACGAAAACGCTCCACGGGCATTCCAGAACGAGCTAGTGTACACCGATCGCTCTCCTCCTCGTTTTCCTGCTGCTTTGTACATTTTGCCACCACGTGTCCCATCTATTTGCATTTGAAACATCTAACATTCCTCTTGGGGGCTGCGCAGTTCTTTGAGATGTGAGTTAATTCTCAACAGTTATAGCACACTATAGACTCAGGTGACTTAGTTCTCACAACGTTGCGGCAGGTGGTGGCAGCTGTTATGTTCGACTCATTTGCGCTCTTTCGATTCAAAGCAACCCTAACTTTCGGCAACATCACGTCAATGGTTTCTTTCGCAGCCCTAAATCTAGAAGAAACTGCTTCCGGCAATCCAAAAACAAACGCCAGTCGCACCGCCTCATCTGGCACTTTCGCAAGACACGACAAACGTTTCAGACTGCCAAATAGACGTCCACTCGTTCCTCATCGCTTCGTAAGCAGTTCATATGCTGTGTAGCATCCAAAGAAAAAGCTTGCAGCAAGACATCCTCAATTTTATTCGCATCTTTCTTGTCTTCTTCTTCCAAGCCAACATAGACTGCGTGAGCATCACTACACTTTTCAATAAAAATGACATTTGTAGCTGATAGAATAAAAAAAAAATCAAAAACAGAAAGAGAAATGAGAACGGAGAAACCCAAAGCCAGTTCTTTAGAAGATAAATAAAAACAAAGAAGAACTTTCAGTTGGTGACAAAGAAAAATAAACAAAAAAAATCAATTTTCGAAAAGGACTACACAATTAGATGGAACAAGATACAACTCCAGTTAAATATAGGTTTAAAGATTATAATTATAAAGAAATACATGAAACTTTCCACAAAGCAGAGCTGCATATTATGGAACAAGAGATATCCGGAATAGAAAACTCATCAGGAGAAATCAGACTAATTTGCAAAATGAAGTAGCTGGATTATACCAAAAATATCAACTCATCAGTCAAATAAAATGATCTTACTAATCTTTCTGATATTATTGAACCCACAGAGACAAATGGTACACAACTAAAAATGTAAATTGTTTTTTGTGAAAATTATTTTAAAAAAGCTATAAATAAAACAAGTTTGACAACTTTTCATAAATAAATTGATATTTGAATAAAAAAGTATACAAAATCCACAAAACTCTATACAACCTGTTATCAATGGCTTTATGCCAGGTTGTCTTTAAATATATATTTTTGGTTAAAAATGGTTGTTGGAGGCTTCTGTTAAACTAATACATGAATCGTATTAATCTTGCCAAACGCTATAAATAAAACAATTTTTACAACTTTTTATAGCTAAATTATCGATTTAAAAATTAAAAAATTTCATTTTATTGTTTAGTATATATCAACTTTAACAATAGCTTATTGGAAGGTTGCCTTGAGTGGTATTTATATTTCAATAATGTTTTCAAAAAAAGTTCAACAGAAGAATGGCAAAAGATTACTGCGGCAGAGCCATATTTTTTCATTTAATCTCCTTTAACCTTCAAAATGTGTGTTTTGTGATTTCTAATATTGCCGTTGCACGTTTCGCCGTGTAACTCAAAACTTAGTTTGTCGCATTTTAATGCAGCTTTAGGAGTTATAATATACTTGTAACATTATAATAGTATGATATTATGTAAATATTCCTTTCCATAGAGCGCAAACTAAATTTAGATGTTAAACTAGACATTTTTTTCAATAGAATAAGACGAGTTTTACTTTTACTTAGTTAATTTGGTTACCTTTTGAGATCAAGCTCAATAAGAATATCTTCAGTACCTTCAATAAAATTAATTCTTCATCAAAACTTCTTCATTATCAAATAATTTAAAAAAACTAACAAAAAAAGATGCAAATATACACTATGTTCCCATCTCAAGCATTTAGGTTCCTAACCGTTAAAAAGGAAAAGGTCCCAAATCTGAATGTTTGTGATTTTAAAATGTTTATTCGCCTAATTTAGGTTTACTTAAACCTTCAACAAATATAACTATTTTTTAAGTTATGAATGAGATTTTTCACTCAAAGTCAATTTTTTTTTAATTAATGAGAATTTCCTCAGCAACATATTAGGCCCAAATGTTGATATATATTTGGATAGAAACATTTTATGTTGTTATGATATGAATTAAATACTTTAAAATTATCTAAGGCAACAACTCTTTTAACATAATTATTAACAAAAAAAAAAAAAAAAGTTACGGACCAAAATCTAATTCATTCTTTATTTATGGAGCTTTGAAAACTTATCATAAAATTTATTAACAAAATGTTTACAAAAAAGATTTTTACTATTGATCTATTTGATATACTGTAAACATTTTCTTCTTTCGCGATAAAGGTGAACCAACAAGATATTTCTCTTCTTTGGGATACCTTGGACACAATTGCGTTCGATACTAGTTTAATTTTGAGTGTATATTGTAGAGTAGAGTTTTTAACTTTTAAAATTTTAAAGGAAGTTTTTTTTTAACTTGTTTTCAGAGAAAAATTATTTGGTTTAAAGAACAGCAGCAACAAAAAAGTTTTTTAATGACGAAAATGAGGGAAAAACGTTATTGGGCCGCATGGCCATTTATTCAACAACAGAACACATTCAAAAACAAATTTTTTGGCTTGAAATAGTAAAGGACATTTCCAGCAATCACACAACGTTGAAACAGCGTTGAAATGACGTTGATCAACGTCGATCAACGTTATTTCAATGTCAATCAACGTTATTTCAACGTTGTTTCAACGATGTGTGCTTGCTGGGCTACCTCTTTTAGTTACTTTTTAGTTGGGTTTTGTTTAATCATGTGGCAGATTTTCTTTCTGGATAGATATTCAACTTATCTTAGTTAGAAAGGGCTTCATCTACAAATCTGCAGGAACAGCACAACTTTTCATCTTTGATATAATATATACTAATACTACAGTAAATTTTTTTTGAATAACAATAAAATATTAATAGTCAGTAAGCTTGAAATGTTTTCCCCATCAATCAATGACAAGAAAAAGAAGCCCGTTCCAACACTCCTACTGTAAAAACTACATCTAACATTAATTGAATTTTCACATCTTTGCGCATCATTCATATAGATAATATCATATTATTTATGGAATATGTATACCGCTAAATATTTGATTAATTTCACGTTCATATTAACCTTTGTCTTAACCATCCTCTTGTTGCTCGTTTATACCGTCATTGAGCTTAAATAGGTTCCAACACACTCGCCCTTCTTCAGTTTTGAATGTAAAGTAGCATAAAATGATAAAAAAAACATTTATTAAGAATATTAAGCTGGTCGTTATCTGATTAATCTTTTATACTGAAGGCTTGTTTTTTTTTATTCAAATGAGATCAAGAGAAGAATTATCATCAACAATAAAATCAAAAATGACAAAAAAACTCTTTACATGAACCATTAAAAAATATTTTTGTTGACAATAGAACTCTTACTCCATTCGTTAGTCTAAATATTTCAAAAAATGCCAATATTGCTCAAAGATTCCCGTAGTAGAAAACCTATTAATGCAAAAAAACTATCGATAGTAAACTTAATACCTAAGAACAAACTTTTCTCATCGCGGTATGACATTTGAGCTACTTTTGCATGTAAAGCAGCCATGGAAAAATGACCTCTCTCATTTAAATATCGCTTTATTTTGTTTACAGTTAGTTTATCTGAAGATATTATGTTTGCAGTAAATGTATGTAAAGTTCTCTCAACTCAAGAACAGCTGTTAGAATCAATAAAAATAAATATTTTAACCAATTAAAAAAATATGTTAATCTGTCAATCTTTTTCAACAGCTTAGAGAATTTGTAAGATAAGATCAAAGAATTCAATAGTTCCTTCCAGAGTTGTTTCAGAAACAGTTTCGTTCCCATAATAGAAATTCAGTAATGCCAGTAGTATTTATGTCAAAGTTAGTAATATTTTTCATGAGCTTGAACAAATAATCCAGCTAGCTGACCATTTATCTCATATTATCATTTTAAAAGAATATTCAGCATAAAAAGTAAACAGCAAAGGTTATTGAATCTGGAAATGTATTAAAAGAACCTCGTGTGGTTTAAAGTCAAATATCATACTTGCTAAAAGTTGTAATATTTTTATGCACAGATGAATAGGGCGAAAATACAATCATAAAGATGTCTTCGTTCATTTTTAATAAAAAAAAATTACTCAAATGTGTCAAATAAAATGAAATTTTTAACCAAAAGCAAAAAGTGAACTCACAAAAAAAGTCGTTTTGTGCAACGATTTACAAATTTATTTAATTTTTTTTTGACGCTTAATGAAGGTAGTGATTTTTGTATTGGCGCAATGATAAATTCCATTTCCTTAACGATCAGTCCAACTGGAGGCTTATAATTGATATCCTCCAGTTTCATTGCTTATTGATAGTAACCATTTGCATCGATTTATTCTAAAGGAGGACCTAAAATTATACTTTTGTAATTTCAGAAATTGATGACATGATCTTTTTTTGGTATAATTCAGCTTTCTCTGGTTTGTGCTAGCTCAATATGATTTGACTATAATATCTTTTGGCTTTTTTTATTTTAAACTATGAAGTTATAGAACTTAATTGAATCGCTTGGAACTAAATGGAACTTTTTCTAACTTCGCTGAACTTAACTGAATTCAATTGAATATTACAAAATAAATTTGAATTTAATAGACTTAGACAAAGCAGGATTAAAATTAACTGACTTAAGTTAACCTAAAATGAGTTTAGTTGAATTAAATTTTATTTCGATTGTCATTCAAAGTTAGTTACTAAAGTTTAAAAATGTGTCAGCAATAAATAAAGAAATCAAGAAAGCTATAGAAAACTCATTTAAAAATACTCATTTTAATTCAAGTAAAGTTCAAAGGTACTCAAATTTAGTGCAACCTGAAATATAACTCGTTTTGATGTCGAGAGACGGAAGGGGAACATAAAATAATTGTCGCAAAATATTCATTCATACGATATTTTTCTTATATAATGCTTCGAATGATTTCATAGCTCTCAGTATCAATTATTTTTCACTTCATAAAACATTCAAGACTTAATGATAATGTTGAAACTGGGATATCAAGGTCAAGATGACAAGATAATCAATAATTGATGTCATGAGTATTGTAAAACAAATATACAAATGATTTGATGCGGCACTGAACTCATTTGAAAATTGAGCTTAAAAAGATTGTTCTAGGCATGTTGCGTTTGCAGATAATTCTAGAGTTTTCTGAATCACTCCAAGAATCATATATAAACAAAAACACCAACTCCTACTTTATGCCAAGTGAAACTATTTTATTCAAACAATGTTGCTTGCAAATTAAGAGAACAGTCTCACAGAATCTTTTTGTCCTCGGTCAATTAGGAAACGAAGTTCAAAAAAATAACAGCCGTTTGACTTTTTATTAGTTTTACAACATTGAACCTATGGATTAAATCACAAACGGATTTTTCATAAAAAAATTCTGTTTTATCTTCCAGTCCTATGATAATAAGCTTTCGCTGAAATTTTCGGAATGGATTAGAAAACTGTGTCGTCATTAAACTTTATAATTCCAAGCAATTAAAAAGTTTGCTTAAAATTAAAAATTCTTAGAAGTTACCTAAAAACTAAACCTGGTAATTTTTTTTTGATACCCAAATTCTGGTAAAAAAAAAGCGAAAGCCATAGGTTTCTGTGCAAATCATCATTCGTTGCTCTTTATAAGCAACAAGAAAACTCTAAATCAACGCATTTAAGATTTGTAAACCAAAGAATACTCAACACTTAACCCAAGCGCAAGTTAAAGACAAATGCGAAATGGATTTAAAAGGCTCATTTATTGGTCTAATAATGGTGGTATGTTTTTCAATACTAATCACATTAGAACTAGATTTCTAATGCTCTATTCTCTTTTGTTTCTTCAGCTTTTCTATTTTATTTTGAATCCAACTGTTAAAACTTAATAAATGATTTTAAACTCTACTCTTTAGATAAAAGTATTCAACACCGCTCTTCCTGTTTACCAACCATGTAACCATATAGGCACGTTTCAAGATCCAGCTAGGTTGCTCTAGATTCTTCGGGACAATTATTACATAGTAAAACCTATTAAATCATCAGTTGCTGACGAAAACCTAGTTGAAATAAAAGATCTCAGCAAAGTAAAGGTAGATGGTGTTAAAAAGTTAGTTTGCGCCACAGTAGCAACATCTAGTTACGATAGCAGAAGAATTCCCCAAACAATATATGAGGTAGCCTTAGCAAACGCTAAGGACAAAGAGAAGTACGGTTGTCGCAAGGTCACAAAACAAATCATTTATTTATGGCAAGAAAATGACTGTCACGAAAAGTTGCACGTGAGGGCGTACGTTATAAGAAAAAAAACGATAGTCGTTGCATTTGAACCAACTGTTTAGGTTTTATGGTAATTATAATATTACCTATTTGTTAATTTTTATTGGAAAGTTATTGTTTATATTACTTTTAATATTAATTGTTAAATAGCTATTGTTTAGAAATATTGAAATATTTATTTAACAGAGTTACAATGAAATAATCAGCTAGAGGTTTATTGATATATCAAAAAATAACTTTTGGCATAGCTGCCTTAAATTTCACTAAGGAAAGTTAAGATAGTTAAGTAAAAAAATCCAGTTATACTTAAAGATAAAAGGAATATTTAGTTTTCTCTTTTGTGTTTTCTTCATACGTTATTAATTTGGAATTAATAGGAACATTTTGAAACAAAAACTTACTTGAGTTAACTTTAGAGTTGCATAAAAAATGCATAAATACTTTTGTGAGTTCATCGAAGAGTATTATGAAAGTAAAAATTTTTTCATACTTTTAAAGTTCTAGATTAAAAAAAAAAAAAAATGAATGCCTAAAAGTTCGTAGATGTAATCATTTGGTTTGGGATAATAATCTGAATATTCATCTTCATCCTAAATTTTTTATGAAGCTTTGGTCATTTATATGGTATTTAAATTCTGTATATAGCTGATGGTTACCCTTTATCTAACTACCTAACGGTTGAAATTGGAGTTTTTAAATTGCTTCAGATCTCGCTTTGACAGAATATGTATCTTTCAAAGTATTCTTTTTAAACAATAACTCACCTAATAGATGGTTTTTTAAAAAAGAACACTTTGTCTGCTCATCTTTGCATTTGGAAGGACATGCTCAACAAAACTATGTTTTGTAGTTTAAATGAGATATTCGCTCTTGTCATTTATACTCTTAGAGTTAGAAAAAAAATAAAGTGTGATTAAAAGTCACTAAACTTTAATTTTAAAAGTAGTACTGCAATTGTTTGATTTTAAAAGTAAATTAGAGTAAGTGTATTAGATTAATTTTCATTACGTATAACTGACTGTTATTTTGTTTTTAATCGAATTCAATCAGTTTTAATTAACTTGAATTTAATAAACCTAATATAACTATCTATTGGGACGCAATCAATTTTAATTCATCAAAAGTAGTTTAAAGGCGACTCATCAGTGAGCAGCTTAAAGTTAGGTTGATTCTGATTTTCTTGCAATAAAACAATATGCCACATAATTAAAGTGATTATATATTCTAAAAACATATACACCGAGTTATTTTAGCAAATAATATGAAGCTGTAATATAACCATTCGTATTGTTTGAATGTCATTAAAACTAAGAAAATTTATCATGCTCAGATGTTTGTTGCTGATAAGGAAGTTGTCCTAGTAAAGATACACCTGACTATTGATGAATATAAATCTTGCTGACTTCAACTAAATATATTACAACCGCTGAAGCAATAAGGATTGAACTACTTTTAAATTTAACCAATCGCTGCTAAAGTGTTTATCAAAAAAACCTGATCCATATAAACGGATTTGTATAAAAAAAATGACGAAAAATTTCTAAACAAAACTTTTGACAAAAAATATCCAAACAAATGTTAAATTTATTGACAAATGCAAAATTTATTTGTTATAGCTGTATTTTACCAGAGTGTTGGGACATCAGATTTACTGTAATTTTGAAGTTATGAGCTAGTCATTAAAAAAGCTCCTTTTACTTGATTGGGTCTCTAAGCTTTTACTTCAAAAGTAAATTGCGTTAACATCAAACTGATGTTTTTCAATTACTGCAATTGAAAAAGAATTCCAGAACACGTTCCTAGCAATCTTTAAGAAAGCTTTAGAAGGAAAAAACTTGATGAAAATAATCCACTGTTTCTCTAAATTTTCGAGAATGAATACATTTTTTCTAGTTCGTAAAATCGTTTAGCACTAAATAGTTTTTATAGTTTTTATAAGGGTATATTTTGTGGGATCTCTTGTATTTCAAAGTTGTGCAATTTAAAGTTTCGTGATCAAAATATTTCTCAAACCATCTAATTCATTAACTTAACGCAGAATCTATCAAAATTAAAGATCTTTATGATTTTTTCAAAAAAGCATTTAAACTTTCCTTACTTTAAGTTGCGGCTGCAGTTGTATCTTTGTTGTAGTTGATTATGTGTACTTGTTCCCGAACGTTACTAGTGCTTGTGTTGGTGTAGCATTCTGTACTTTTGTCTTATTATGCAACCTAAAATATAACTCATTTTGATGTCAAGACACGGAAGGCGAGCATGAAACAATTGTCACAAAATGTTCATTTATATGCTGATTTTCTAATGTAATGCTTATTTACTAACCTTATGGACTAAAGTGTTCTTTTCAAAAAGATTGTTTTCCTTTAAGACCAAAAATAAAATAACATTTAACATGTCACTCAAACCGACGCAATCTCGTAATGTTTTTATAAAATCCATATTGCATCTTTCCTAACAATTCCATAACTCACTGAATACACTATTGAGGTTTACGCAAAAGACGGTGCTGTATTGATCCTGATCTAATAAAATGAATTTTGTTTGATTATAGTTTCGATTGTACCCTGCAATGCTGCTTATTAATTCACTTATTATTTTAAAAAAGTGCTGTGTTAACCACGTGTAGGATACTCTTTCATTAGACAGTGTAAGGTTTTTAAAAAATAATTCAAAGGTTTACATTGTTAACGTAATGCAAGTTTCGATAAGATTAGAGAATTGATTTAGAGTTTTTTATATTAATAATAAAGACTCTTGTATCATTTTTTCTCCTTTTAGTAAAACTCTTTGAAAACAAAAGTTTAATTAAGCCTCTGCTTAGCTATATTGGTTTTTCGCTAACTTTAGAAGTTGCAGGATTCCTGTAAAAGAGATTTGCTCAAGAACATAACGATGTAAAGAGGCTTTGCCCGTGCATCACTTATTTAATTGCTCTTCGTTTGGTTGTACGAGACACCGTATACAAAATGGAAAACAGCACGTTAGAAAAATATGGTTAAAAGTATAGAAAGGTGCAAAAAGTTAACTGACATTTATAAAAAAACATGCAGGAACAATATTTTATTCCGATTTGTTTATTTTGTTGTAAAATCTCTAAAAAACTGTTTTCTTAAATATATTAACAAATAACGGGAAGGATAATGATCGCTGGGTAGAATAAAAAAAAAGCTGTTTGTCACATGATTAGCAAATAATAGCAGCTTTTCAATACAACTAAGGTTGATAAAAATTGCGAGGGTATTAGATTGAGGATTATTAGAACCAGGATGAACGTCGATGGACGCAATCATTTTCTTCCTAAACCATCGTGCCACCCACCATTATTCAATTTCATGTAATTCGAAACATTCATTTAAAATATTTAATGATTTTTATTTTTAAAAAATAACTATGTTTAGAATATCAGCTACACCGGAAGATGGTTTTTCAATTTGTGAAGAATGAAATCTATTTGCATTAAATCCAGTGAACTCTAAGTAAAAACGCTTGTTTTTTTAAATTAAAGAAAAAGTTGATTGGTTTGCTGAAGCTAATTGGTTAGAATTCAAAGCATTAAGAATGCGATTTCAAATTTAAAGAATCTTTTCTAGTTGAAGCAAAAAACTTTGTTTCTAAAATAACAATCTACCAACTTTAAGCAAACATTCAGCCCAACTTTTTAGGTATTTTTAAATCTTCTTTTAAGTTGCAAGTGCAATTGAAGTTTTTAAAACAATGGTTCCAGTAGCTGCATCAAACGCGCTAAATTGATTATGTAAGTTATTATTGTTCATATCCAACTCAGCATTCATAGACTTTGCATGTTTTATTCAATGGATGTTAGTAATGCACAACCTTCTCTTAAGTTTGTTGCGGCTGGACCGTTCCAAAACTTTTTAACAGTCATTTGTTGTTAATAAAAAGTTACAAATCTAATTTATATTTCCTTCACTTGGTATCTCCATAAATCTTAAAATTCATCACACAACCAAGAAGTCGTCTTAGAGACAAACTTAAGGATCCTTGAAATTGGTCTTTTAAGACGGTGCTCAACTAAAGCTTGTTTAACAATTATCCTCCTCACACCAGAATAAATCAGGTTTATCTTTACGGAACCGAATTAAACCTAAATTTTCTAACTCTAGTAAAAATTCCTTTATATAATACTTTTGTGACGTCTATTTTTTAAAAGCAAAAAAAAAAAAATTGGAAAGTTTTCAAAACGAAGGGATCGATTTTCAAAGATATTGAAGAAAAAATTGTTATAAAAACAAACAAGTTTTTTTTACAAAATAACTTTGCGATGTTATCTTATTTAGGACACCGTTTTTTATTCTTATTTATTTGAAACAAGGTTTTAAAAAGCAGTGTGAACGGAAAATGCTTTATATTTTTTAGTTATATTTTTGGTGTGAATGGGGTATTAAAGATACCTTATACTGGTCTATACATACATACATATATATATATATATATATATATATATA